>OY728165.1:1097158394-1097329554 GCA_963277665.1 Viscum album
AAGATGAGGAATCTACAGCCTTCAGAGCCCCTCAAGGTGTGTTTTGTTACTGGGTGATACTCTTTGGTTTAAAGAATGAAGGTGCAACATATCAACACGCCATGCATCATATCTTCAAACCTTTCTTAGGGAAGTTTGTTGAATTCTATGTAGAAGATTTGGTGGTTAAATCCAAACAACGTTCTAATCACTTGGCTGATTTGGAAGTCATATTCCACAAGCTTCGAAAACATAATTTGAAGATGAACCCCTTAAAATGTGCTTTTGGGGTAACCTCAAGAAAATTCATCGGCTTTTTTGTACTCCATCGTGGTATTGAAGTCGATCCTGAGAAGACCAAGTCAATCCTTGGTATGTCATCTCCTCAGAATTTGAAAGAATTAAGAGGACTTCAAGGACACTTAGCCTATATTCGGAGTTTCATCGCCAATTTGGTAGGCAAAAGTTTACCCTTTACCAAACTATTGAAAAAAGGAGTCACTTACCAGTGGACTGAAGAATGTCAAGAAGCATTTGATGTTCTCAAGAAATACCTCTTGAGTCCACCAGTACTCATGCCACCTATTGAAGGAATACCACTTATCCTCTATGTTACAGCTCTAGAGCGATCATTGGGTGCATTTATTGCTCAAAATAATGATGTTGGGAATGAAAATAGCCTCTACTATCTCAGTATAACTATGCTTGAAGTAGAAACCTAGTATTCAAGTATTGAGAAGTGCTGCCTAGCATTAATCTTTACAGTTCAAGAACTGAGACACTACCTGCAACATCATGAGGTCCAATTGTTATCTCGCAATAATCTACTCAAATTCATCCTTATTCGCCCAATTCTTACAGGACGTCTAGCAAGGTGGGCAGTTATTTTGCAGCAGTTCGACATTTAGTATGTATCTCAAAAGGCAATAAAGGGCTAAGCTCTGGCTGATTTCCTGGCTGGACATCCTTCAGTAGAAGACACGTCTTCAGATATTGAACTCCCTAATGAGGATGTTTTCTCTATTCAAGAGAGTCCTCAAACATGGGAAATGTATTTTGATGGTGCTTCCATAAGTCCAACAGGGAAGAAAATGGAAAATCATAAATTCAACAAATTTGGTTTAGGAATTCTACTCATTTCTCCAGATAAGGCAGTGTTACCTTATTCCTTTTTATTGTGGGAAGGTGGTACCAATAATGAAGCTGAGTACCAAGCTCTTATAACAGGCTTGGAGTTAGCACTTCAAGCACAAGTGAATCACTTAAAGGTGAAAGGTGATTCAGACCTGGTAATCAAACAAGTCAATGGGGATTATTCCATTAGAAAAGAAGAATTAATCCCTTTGTATGATTACGTCAGAGAGTTAATGGTGTAATTCCCTTTAGAACCGACATTTCTTTATGTCCCTAGATCAAAAATGCTCAAGCTGATGCGCTGGCTAATATAGCCACAGCTCTAGCAGATCCAAATCGGGATGAGACAACCATCAGTATTGCCCACCGTCGTGCAATTTCACCTTATGTTCAAGACAGAACAGAGGAAATTAATGAAATTAGTCCCATTCCGGAACTGTATGGTAATACTACAGGATGGATGTCACCTATCAGGGAATACCTTCAAAATGGAACACTTCCACCTGATAGAGCTGAGAAAGAACAAATCTGGCGACGTGTGGTCAATTTTACTCCTTATGATAGCCCAAACCACCTAGAGAAAATTCTCTACAAATGTGGTTTTGATGGAGTTCTCTTCAGATGCATTGATGGTAAAGAGACAATGGCTGTCATGAAAGAAGTGCATGCAGGAGTCTATGGTTCCCACCAGTCTGGACATAGATTGTCTGATCAAATTTGAAGGCTCGGATACTTTTGGCCTTCAATGATACAAGATTGTGTTAATTTCACCAAGAAGTGTCATTCATGTCAAGTACATTCCAAATTCATTCATCAACCTCCATAGTTGCTTCATACAGCTAAATACTCATGGCCATTTGCCACATGGGGAATGGATGTGGTGGGACCTTACCCTTCATCTACGGCCAAGCAGTTTAAGTACATTCTTACTGCTACTGATTTCTTTTCCAAATGGTTAGAGGTACTACATCTCAAAGAAGTCTGTTCTAAATTCATTGTTAGCTTCATCAAGTCTAACATCATTACTAGATTTGGTGTCCCTCATACCATATTGACGGACAACGACACCAACATCTGTTCTTCTCAGGTGAAGAAATTGTATCAAGAATACAACATTAAATCCAACCATTCATCTCGGTATCATGCGGCGGCCAATGGCCAAATAGAAGCCTTTAACAAGACTCTTTAAAATATACTGCCAAAGATGGTGGATAAAGATAAGAGGTCATGGCCTGATAAACTCTTTCATGCTTTATGGGCATACCGGACTACCACCCGCAATGCAACGCGGTCAACTCCATATTCGTTGGTATATGGAATAGAAGCAGTCTTTCCAATTGAAGTTCAATTTCCCTCACTCAGAGTAGCCATTTGTGATCAGGTATCTACAGATGAGCAATCCCAAAAACGATTGAATGAATTGGAACGGTTAGATGAGAAAATATTGTGCACTTTGCACCACTTGGAAGTCTATCAGAATCGAATGGAATGAGATTTTAACAAAAAAGTTCGTCTTCGTTCATTCATTCAGGGAGAATTGGTATTAGTTCTCAGAACTCCAATGATACCAGGAAAGAAACCTCCCAAGCTTGATCCAAAATGGGAAGGAACTTATTCAATACATAGGGTCTACTCCAATGGAGCTTATTAATTAATCTCGATGGATGGAGAACTCATTACTACTCCAACTAATGCCATATTTTTGAAGAAATATTTTGTATAAACTACAAAATATTCACAAGATGTCCCTGCAACATGACACTATACTGTTCGGCACCAGTTTGTCCTTGATATATGATGTTAAACTATACAGCAATGGTCCGGTATGACCTTAAACTCCTCCTTGGTCCAGTATGACCTTAAACTATTCACAAGATGTCCCCGCAACATGAAACTAAACTGTGCGGCACCAGTTCGACCTTGCTATATGACGTTAAACTATACAGCAATGGTCCAGTATGGCCGTAAACTCCTCCTTGGTCCAGTATGACCTTAAACTATTCACAAGATGTCCCTGCAACATGACACTAAACTGTGCAACACCAGTTCATCCTTGCTATATGATGTTAAACTATACAGAAATGGTCCAGTATGACATTAAACTGCAACTTCATCCCACACGATGTTTAAACTATGAAAAAAGTTCCCTAAATGGTCCAGTATGACCTTAAACTGCAACTAGGTCGTGTATGACCTTAAACTGCATCTTCAACGGTCCATGCATATGACCCTAAACTGTATAAAAGTCCCTTACGTCCAGAAAGATGTTAAACTACATAATCATCAGAGGTCCTGTAAGACCTTAAACTGTACTTATGTCCAGCATGACATTAAACTGCACCATCCACGGTCTATGCATATGACCTTAAACTATTCGCACATTCGTCCAATATGACGCTAAACTGTATCGTCCCTTTTTCGTCCAACATGACGTTAAACTGTGGAAAAAATCTCTAATGTGTCCAACATGACGTTAAAATGGTGCACTCTTTTGTCCTCACTGCATGACATTAAACTGCACAGTCCCCCCCTATCATCCAACATTACGTTAAACTCTATTGTCCCCATCGTCCTAACTACATGACGCTAGACTATACAGAAAGTTCGTGATACGTCCTACATGACATTAAACTGTACTTTGTCCCTACTACATGACACTAAACTGTGCAGCACCAATAGTCCTAACTGCAAGACTTTAAACTGCATAGTCCCTTCATATTGTCCCTGCTACATGACATTAAACTGTGCAGCGTTAAGTTTGTTGCAACCTCTTATTTCTCACAACGAGTATGACTCACGTGAGCTTAGAGCAAACCTCAATCATTACACTCTCTTTGGGCCACTAACCATGTGTAAGTCCCAACAACATTTTTTATGTCATTGTCCCCAAGAACAACTTGATCATTAATTCATTCTTTAATTGAACTACATGGACTTTGATCCTTACCTTCCAGGCTGGGTATGTAGGCAACCTCCCAAGGTTCAATCCCAAAACCAATCTCTTTACATCGGTTAACCGCCATCTCATATGATGTTGATTCGTGAAACCGCCCCTAGAATCAATATTTTTACATTGGTTCACATTCGTCCTTATTATATGATGTTAAACTACACAACACTTTTGTTCAGTATGACAATAAACTACAATACTCTTTGATTTCCTCATTTGAGAGGGAACCATTATTTACATTGATTTTTCAATTATGTTTCTTTCAAAAGACTACGTGCATACATAGTAATGCCTAACCTTTTTATCTCGGGTTAAACCATCATTGCACTAAAGTCCCCTTTCACCCTTCACATGTACGAACCAAATTTGTTCAAAGGGTAGTTCTAGAACTACGTAGGCTTGATTCCCATCCTTATGGGATACGTAGGAACGTTCGAGTATCCCTCGAATCTAGCCCCAAGTCTTTTGGGCCAAACCCCAAATTTCACTTTCAGTCCCTTGGCTGAAAAGTACTCATGAAAACACACAATGTGTATTCATTATTATGGTCCGAAACCTATGACCCTAAACTAAGATCTCTCATACTTTCGTCCTGCACGATGTTAAACTTCATTTCAAGAACTACATATGGCTTGATTCTCATTCTTATGAGATACGTAGTGATGTCCAAAATTTCAATTCAGGACCCAGCCACAACATGATTATGGTTATCATTGACCTATGTATTTCTATATACATTGGAAAACACCCATATTTATGTGTTATAATCCTAACCTTAAATATTTTCAGATCTTCATAACCCTTTTCATGACCTTTAGTCACAAAAATGTCAAACTTCTGAGAATTCTTTTGCCTGACTATGCAGTACGTGCCCATAGGTGCCCTTGCATAAACAGTCCACATAATAGACTTGTTAGCCAAAAGATACTATTTTATTTAACTATGCAGCCAATTTCCTTAGGTGGCCCAGCATAATTCAACCCCCTAACGGGTTTTTTAAATGATGGTAACTTCATTCTTGGGAAGAATGCCTCTTTTGTCCTTATTTGTCTTAAACGACAGTATGTAGGGATCTGCAAAAAAAATAGTCGTCCTTAACATATTTGTCTCATATCCTTTTTCATGATCTGAAATTATTCAAGTCTATGGTCTATTCTTCTTCCCTACGTATGGGTTAGACCTTCGTAGGAGTGATATTCATCCAATTCTTCGATAATCTTGTCTGAAAATATCTTCTCCATATTGAAGTACCTCATTCCATACAGCAAACTCTATACTTTAGAAAATTTGAATCTCCATAAACTTTCACTGGCTTTTAGCCCTAGGAATGTAAATTTCTGAGAATTCTTTTTTCCTAACTGTGCAGCACGTTCCCATAGGTGGCCTTGCATAAACAGTCTACATAATAGACTTGTTAGCCAAAAGATACTATTTTATTTAACTATGCAGCCAATACCCTTAGGTGGCCCTACATAATTTAACCCCCTAATGGGTTTTTCAAATAATGGTAACTTCATTCTTGGAAACTACTTCTTCTAATGCCTTTTAGCTCTTTTTCATATCATTCCTCAGATTCAAATATTCTTAAGTTATAGCTTACATATTTTCCTTCATACTTGAGTATGGTAGTATGTTTTCTGTGGAATTTTCAAGGAATTTTGTCAATTATAATCCATTTCGGTCAAAGCTATTTCGACCTTAAACATTATCCCCTTTATTTCTGGCATGCATGACTTTAAACTACCCACAAAAGACAAAGGAACTATGAATAAAAGTCAAGTTCCAGCTCACTAAACATACATTTTGTATGATTTAGATAATATTGAGCAATTAAAAAGGTTCGAAGTTTGAAGGGCTATTTACATTAATCCTAGTAAAAATCAAACTATGCTTACTAGGCCCATTGGCTTAGGTAAAATCTAAATCATATAGAAAAAAAGAATGTAGGTACAAATTGTTGAAGATGAAAGTGTTTTTCATTGATACACAGGAGAAAGAAGGACATCCACAGACTGGAGTCTCTTCTCTTTTTCAAGAATTACAAAAGGATTTCAACATAACTCTTCATTTGATTTCCGGCACCATGAGCTTCATCAGCAACCACCTAGAATTCATTCAATCAACTTGATACAATAAGAGATACAGTGATACCAGCTCTTCTTGGAACAATTGAAAAAGACTGTTCTTGAGTGCAGTTTGAGAAAATTTTCTGCAGATCAAACAATGACTCTATTTCTGTCCAAGAGACTTGGAAGATGGATACATGGATTTGAGAATGGAGCATTGGAAGTAAAGATCCATTTGGAGAGATTAATCTTTTCAGATATTTCTCTAATGCCATGTTTGTATTCTCTCCACCAACCGATAGCGGAAAACATTTTAGCCCATGGGTTTGCCATTTTCATATCTGCAATGAAATGGCATGGAAGAAGAACTTAAAATTTCACACCATTGTTGTTGATCTTAATGCACAGCATAACCGAAATAGAAGAGTAGCAGTGCAGCTACATCTCAGGTGTATAATTCTTTGCATTTGGAACATTGACTCCTTGAAGATGACCATGACCACATAGAGGCAGATAGATGCTCTGTGGAAAATTAGGATGATTTTTCTTCAAGTACTTATCCAAATCTGGGAGAGTGATGTCATAGATATCATAGTAATCATGGCCAATGATGTTCATCATGTCATCAATCCGCTTGCTAGCCAGTTCATCAGCCGTTCCAATACCCTTCGGAATCACTGAATCTGCAGAAAATATGAATAAACTAACTCTTAAATGGGTTTATTTTTTCATAAAATTTGTGAAGAAATTTTAAAAAAATGACTGAAGTCATTAAGGCACGCAAGTCTAATAAAATTGGCCCGCAAGTGTTTGTGTATTGCGCTAGTGTTTGACGCGCAAGTATAAACTGCGCAAATCTAGATACCTTGACAGAAGAACGCCATCAAGTAAATATTGGAAAACAGAGCAACTTGCGCGGCTAAGATGACTTGCGCGAAGAGAGTTCGAGAGGTTCGAAGTCCGGAAATCCAGATGCTTTGTACAGAGGTGAGGCCATGTATTTATATGCCAGGAAGCCTATCTGTGCGCCGTACCCAGTGCGCTTAAGGCTTCGCGACGCGCACTTGCGCTCCACCCTTTACGCATGGGAACACTTGCGCGCTATTATTCCTTTGGATATATTCGATTTCCTTAGAGTCAAATCCTCATTTTCTATCTGGATCCAACTCTGAGGGGGGACTTTTGTTGATGCTCCTTTCGTCACAGAATCTAAAGATTGGAAAAGGAGAATATCTGAGCTCAAAATGGTTCGACCTTGGAAGAAAACATCAAAAATCGACAATGGGATGAACAAAGAAAACTTTGCCAACAGGCCGTGCAAGTTTCCTCATGGTCGCGCAAGTGGACTTGCGCGATGCACCTTGGCGTGCAAGTGACTTGCGCGACCTAATTGATAACTTCCCGGTAACCGCCTGGGGTCTTCTCCTGCCTATAAATAGACCCTTTGGGCCCCGCATTCGAGAGGATCTTATTCCAGAAACTCGAATTGAATCTCCCGACACCCAAGTCTCTTCTCAAAGCTTCCGGAACACTTCTAATGTAATTTCTTACCTAGAACGGAATATCTAAAGAGAGGGAGGAAGGCCTAAGTGTTGAAACTCATCAACACTTGCGCGCCTGAGTGGCTATCCCTTAAGGGAAGTGGTCACACTTGCGCGCCTCCTTACTCCTTCAATAGAACTTGCGCGTCTCTTTTCTGGAAGAACCTCAAGAGGATTCTAAAGGCTTTAATAGTCGCCCATGTATTTCAATGATGGTTGAACATCACGCAAGTACCCCACACATGTCACGCAGATATACCTGCGCGACCAATACTTGCGCGCCCACGCAATACTTGTGCGTCTTCCAAGACTTGTGTGCCCCTTCCTTTTTGGGTACCCATCTTTCCCATTTTACCCTTCTTAAGCCATTACTCCTTTCCTATTTAAGATTTAGTCTTCAAGACACTCTTCAAAGCCATTTATGGAATGATTTCTTGATTTTACTTCCTTATCTGAAAGGAATTCTGTGGAATATCTCTCAAAACCTAGTGATTTAAATATATTTATGTCACTAAATATGGAGAGTTCATTCATTCAACCTCATCCTTTATGATGAGAGATTCCTTAACTTGGGTCTCCTTTTTAGTAATAATCCCCAGTCATAAGTCCTCTAATTTGGGCATCCTCCTCAAGAGTAATCCCCAAACCTTAATCCTTAACCTGGGCCTCCTTTTCAGGAATAAGTCCTAGTCATAATCCCTTAACCTGGGTCTTCTTTTCAGGAATAAGTCCCAGTCATAATTTTGGGTCTCTTTTTCAGGAGTAAGCCCCAAGTCCCCTAACCTGGGCCTCCTTTTTAGGAATAAGTCCCAGTCATAAATTTTGGGCTTCCTTTTCAGGAGTAAGCCCCAAGTCCCTTAATTTCTCTTTAACCAGTCCTAATTTACGTTTGATCTGGGATTCCTTCTCAGGAGTAAAACCCAGTTATCAATCCTCTCCTAATTTGGGTTTCCTTTTCAGGAATAAGTCCCATGTTAGAGTATTCAAATCTCCATGAAGCACATATAACTTTATGGACCCTATTCCTAGATTTTCTCCCTAAAGTAAATCCTAACCTTTATTTATCTGGGCAGTCATACATACATAAGCCCCAAACCATTTCTTATGATTACATATTTCATGGCCCAATTGTCTATTTTATTACCAATACCTCGTGTTTCTCACACCGAGCATGACTCACGTGAGCTTAGAGTGTAAAAGTAATTATGACATCCTTCTTTGAGCCATCAATCATAAACATCATACTCCCTTATTCGAACTACGTGGGTTCTGATTCCTTTTCCAAAACAAAGGATACGTAGGTAGACCATCTACGGGTTCGATCCCAACTCTGCAATAATTAATGTCCTTCTGAATGACAATAAACTTCAAGTTCCCCACTGAGTGGCTTTAAAACCAGCCTGGTCATCGTAATGACCAAGAGACTTTTATACAAATTTTTTGAAGGATACCATTGACCAAGAATCTCTAAATAGATATAGATGATTCTCTATTGATGAAGAACCTCAAATACATATAAAAGATTCTCTAAATTTCTTCCATATTTAATCATTGATTGTCAAAACTAAAGGAAAGCTCATTTTATACTTGTTAATGTAATAAGGATTCATGAACATAACTTAAATCTATAAAGAGAGTCCCGGAATAGACAATAATTCCCTTCAAAAAGGTGTGATGAGTCCAACCTCCCATCCTCTTGACCAATGCAAATTCCTAAGCCTCATCAGTTCACAAGCTAATGAGCGCCTACCTTTGGAAAGTAGGTCCAAATGGATGTGGAATCATTGGATGTTTCCAGTTCTACGAATGAACCCGTTAGAAACCAATCAGAACATTTGAATCTCCCATCCAGGGGGTCATCCCCGAATTCCTAGGGAAACAGTATGAGACATTATTTTAAAAACCAATATTTTAATGTTTCTTTTTCAACTCTTATTACAAAAGTCAAAAGAAATGTTTTTTGACTTATACGGAATGAATAATTACTCTTGATTTCATAATTATTTAACAATTCGATTTTTATTTATACATTTTCATATTAATTTTTGAATAAAATTATTTCTTTATTATGTGTGCAGTTTTTATATTTTAAAAGTGATTTTTACAAAAAATGGTATTTGGATATCTAAAAGTGGTTTTCTCGTGGGTTTAAAAGAGTCTTCAATGTTTTTATTCATGATATGATCCTTGAAAATTATACACAATGTTTTTATCCCCATTATAGTTCATGTATGAGCCCGATATATCTTATATTAAGGTTTGATCCCCATTATATCTCATGAGAAGCTGGTGATCCAGATATATCTTATACAAAGGGTATGATCCATTATATCTCTCCAATACATTGGGTTTCTAGCATAAGGTTATTCTATTTATAAGGTTGATTTTAAGAGTGATATGTTAATTATTTTCCAAGGAACTTGCATGATGTTTAATGCATGCTAATGAGTTTTTAAGAAAAGGGTTTCTATGGGTGTTCATGTTTTCATTAAACTTGTTCTTTTCTTTCTTTATATTTCATAATGAGATTGTATTCTCATAAAACGTTTTACAATTTTTTTCCTATATATTATTATTAACATGGAAAAATATTATTCCATGATTAAGGTACTAAATGTGTGTCATCAAAATAAGTCATGTTTTATTTTAAAATGGTTTCATTTGGTAGAAAAGAAAATAGTAAGTATAATTTTAAACTTGTAATGTATCGGTTTACTACCTAATACTTTTTCTTAATTATATAAAAAAATACACCTAAAATATATTTTCGAAAATAATGTGATTTCTAGTTTTAAAAAAAGTATAATATTTAATTTTGAAGTTCTGGTTCTTATAGTTGGTATCGTAGAAGAGTTTAAAAAATTTCAAGGTTGGGATGTTTTATTAAGAGGTAGGGATGTCTTCATGAGTTTATAGAATTCATGTTGATCATAATTTTAATGTCTTAGAAACCCTTTGGTGGCTTTATGTTACGAAATTTTAAGGTGACTAATTTTTTTTTAGATAGATTCATTTTTTGAGGTGATTATGGGTTATTACTTTTTGGGGTGGTAAATTAAAGTTATGTTATGACCACAGTGGTTAAAAACATTTCAAGTTATTTTTGAGGAATTTATAATATTTTGGGAATGTTATAAGAATTTTATTGTTTTATAAAAATCACAACCCAAATGATGGGTGAAAAAATTTCACATCCTGAAAAGCCACAGGAATTGAACCCACAACTCCTTGGCGATAAGGAGGCATCGCCTACCACTGGCCTACGTGATGTCTCATTATAGTGTGATTTTTATTTTTAAATGGGAAGATGCAATAAGAATAACTTGATTTTGGGAACATATATTTTATCTAATATATAACCTTGGTGTTTGGAAAAGATTTGGTGATTAAGTGATTAATTTTGTTTTATAAGATGTTTGATGTTTTGGGAATCCTATATGATTAAAGTAAATATAATACTATGATATTTTATTTTTGGAGTGAATATTTAATTATGTTTTTTAAGAATCTATGATTTTATTATGGATTTATGATGATTTAGGTTATTTATGGAAATGGTTAGTGTATCTTGGAGATTATTTGTGAAATTACTTTTTGGTGTAAGACTTTATGAGTAATTCATATTATTTGTAGATAATTATTAAAATATACTTGAAATACTATATGATAAAATTATTATAAATTTTTTGTTTCAATATTAATCATACAATATTTATGAGAAATGTTTAGGATAGTTATTTGTTAAATGAACTATATTGAACTTCTGTTATTACTATTGAATTTTGGAAATTTAAGTAGTTTTTTTAAAATATAAGGTTTATTATTTTTTAGGAATTATCTTATATTTTACTAACCATTTTTTTGCATAATCACTAAATGTATAAGAAATAGATAGTTAATATTTTTTAGATTACATGATATTATAAAAGTTTTTTCTAGTGCTTCGAGAATGAAAAATTATTCATCACTGGAAACTATATTGAGGATTTTGACTCCACTATTTTAATTATCACAAAATGATTTTTATTATGATCACTAATGAGTTCAATGTTTTATGTTCAAATTTTATCATGTTAAAAATATTGAAAAAAATACTATGTATGAGCCACTACCATAAAGTCTCACCATAAATAAGAATCATTGTTGCAGTTTAGTCCCCAGTATAAAATTTCTCACCTTTTCTATGAAAAATGGATAAGTCTTAGAAACAATAATGGTCACCTTGAGTCACCACTAAAATGAAATTTTTAAAAAGTGTGGAAATTCTCACCGATGGGGGATGACTCGCTATCAGAGTGAAGTCTCCACTAGAAATATGTATTTAGAAAAGTATGGGATGACTCGCCGTAATAGATGATTCCCCACTAGATCAAAAATATAGCTAAGTGTTGGACTCACCTACCATTAAGAAGAGTAACCACCATCCTAACAAAATTCTAGACTTTTTGTCACCCCTAGATCAAGAAACCACCAATTTTTCAAACCATTAGTATTAGAAACAGCAAGGAAGTGTCACCATTTCAAGAAGTAACTTCCATATTGTGTAACCAATCTAAAGACTCACCACTACAATTTTATATTAATTTTTAATTAAATATCTACAATGTATATATTATGGAATTTAATTCCTAAACTTATATTAATGATTTTTCCTTAATTTCTAAACATATATTTTTTAAATTTCAGGTCAGACATACAGAACAAGGATCAAAATATCTAGTGGATTATCTTCACTACTACTATTAAAAGATCAAGTAGACTCACCCATGAAAATTTTTCTCAGAACACAAAATATATACATACATGTGAATTGAGATTATTTTTTATGAATTGTTTCTTACATGAATCATTCTTACCACTGATGAAATATAGACAATGTAAACCACATTGAACATTTGGAAAACATTCTATAGACTCACAAAAGAGATTTTATGATACTATGTTCAATAGAATAATTCATAAAGATGAATTGTGAAAGATATAAAACTACATTAAATGATTCACCAGAGATATTGATTATCTTACAAAGAAACAATATTATTTATTATACATTTACATGATCTGTTTGTTAATTTTTATTACATTATGATTAGTCTGTGTATGATCTGTGTTTTAACACAACATAATATCTCCTTCTTTAAACTGTAATATATATATATATCTTCCCAAACAACTTTCATTCATCTTTCCCATGTGTTATTGTACTGGTATGGCTTTGGAATTTTTTATTTGTATTCCCAAAATACTATGGCAGAGTTCCATGAGTGGCATGGATAGTTTTAATTTTTTTGTAAGCTCGGTCAATGTTGAAGATCAAATATTTATTTTATATAGACTTTTTAAAATCAGGTTATTACCATGTTGATAGAACTAAGCCTCATCTTGAGAGTGAACCTCTTGTATTCATTTTCCACAGTGGGTTTTGTTTGTTTTATTTGTAATATTTAAGACTAAATCTACTTTAAATTGTAAAAAACCATTACCTTGCTAGTTTATCTTAAATATTTTTTATATAATATTTTTATATAGTAAATTAATATAAATTTTTAAAGTAATATCATATATTGGTTAAATTGATAGCGTATAAATATTTGAGAACTCATCTTAGTGATTAAAACTTATATCCATATGATATTTTCCCAAACTAACCGATATTTAAATTAATTGGGGTATTTTATTTAAACTTTTTTTTAATAGAAATTTTTATTGGGTACTCAATTCACCCCCTCTTGATATACTCACTCTGAATAACATTTTTTATCAATTTTCTATTCCTTTCTATCAAATATTGTTTTTAAATTCAACTATAATTTGATGATATGAAACCAATATTAGTTATATAATTATTTATTGAAATTGATAATAAAAAATATGGTTAATCTACAAAAAGAAATAAATTTTTCAATGGAAATAATTATTCTCATTTGAAGATAAAAATTAAAAAACATATTGAAATTATAGGTGTTGATATTTCATCTTCTATTGAGGATATGTGTGTGTTACCTAAAACTGCTAGAAGTACATAGGGTGATGCTAAAAAGCTATCATATAATAATAATTACCAAGATATAAAATCCATATATTATGCATTATGATATAAGGAATTTAACAAAATTTATTCAAGTAAAAAATCCATTGAAATATGGGACGCATTAGCGATTTATCATGAAGAAACAACCCTTGTTATAAAGAGGATATTGAATACATATACTATTAAGAATGATATTTATAATATGAAAACTAATCATTAATTTCTGATATATATTCTAGGTTCAGTTTAATTTTGAATACCATGGGATCCCTTAGAAAGCTAGTGTCTAGTAGGGATCATATTATGATATTGCTCATATGCCTTCCTAAAATATGAAGAGCGATATTAGTGTCAATTAAAGAGTCATGTGAAATTAGAAAACTTCTAGTTAAGGAATTTATTAGTAAGTTAATTATGTTTGAATAAGATCTAAAATTCATTTGATAAGAGATTATTACCCATAAATAAATTTAGTATCTTTAAATTCTATTGATACCAAACAAAAAGGAAAATTAAAAATGTTCTGATTACAATGATTCACCACCTGATAGTGATAAGGAAATGGCCAATCTGTCCGGAAGATTACAAAGGTTAGATAGGATGAATAAATATTTCTTAAATCCTTTTTATAAAGTAAATTATGACAGCAAAGAAAGATTGAATAAATATTTTTAAAAATGTTATAATACAAATTAGATAATCATCAATTAATGCAAGAGTAAAGGACATGTAAAAGTAGACTGTGCAAAATTAGAATACAAAGAGAAATATGAGGAAAATAAAAAAAATTAATAATTTCATGAAATATACATGGAGTTCCAGTAAATATAGATATATTGACTTATACATTAATCCTAAATAATATTCTAACATATCCCACATGTGCTTCGAGATAGAATTCTCTAAGGTACATGTTAAATCTATTGTCTTAACAGTGCTTAATTATGATAATGGTTGAAGTGAACAAACTAAAGACTATCTTTATAAATAATATTTGTTTTAATATTGTAATATGCTATAGAAAAACATTAATGAACATAAATATAAATATAATTTTCTTAAAAAGCATGCTTTAACTTGTAATACTAAATCTGATATTTCAATTGAGAATGATAAGAATGCTTAGTTCTTAAAAGAAAATATTGAACATAAAATGTGCAATGAACAACTAAATAAGGATTTTGAATGATTTACTTATGGTGGGGGGGAAATTCAAATATTATTTCTAAATATATTACTCCAAAATATGTTACAGGTCTAGGATATCAACCTGGATAGAGAAGAATGGTAAAGATCACTTTTGTATTTAAATTTAATTATGAAAGATTTACTACTAGTTATTTTTATAAATTCCAAAAAAAATTATTTATTTCAAAAAAAATTATTATCACATTATATGATTGCTATTAAAAAATTTGAGTTCTTAAATCCCATATTACTAAAAAAACTATACATGAGAAAATATGGGTACAAAAATCATTGTTTGTATAAATTTTGTTTTGTAGGAATGTTACTTGAATACCTACTTTAAAATTATATGTTACATAGATAGTGGATTTTCAAGGAATATTAAATAAGAAAATAAAACATTCAGGTTCCTAATAATTGTTGATGGTGGTCATGTCAAATTTTGTGATAATGCTAAAGGGAAACTCATCAGCCTTGTCTGGATTTGTGAAATGAGCTCTATTTTAATTTCCAATGTACTATTTTTTAATGGTTTAAATTATTTTTTTCTTAAAATATCACAATTATGTGATGATGGTTTTAATGTAAAATTTTTAAATAATTCATGTCATACTTTTTATTCTAAATATACTATAAATTTTACTACTTTAAGGAATGAAAATGTTTATGTTATGGATCTTAATTCAATAATTTCTCAATATGTTTCCTATTTGAGTTCCTTTCACAAAGAATTTTGGATTTGGAATATGATACTAGGCCAATGTATTATTCACTCAGTTGGTAAGCCTACTAGAAAAGTGTTAGACTGGGATCTACCCAAACTTGATTTCCCAAATGACAAAGTCTATAACCCCGATCAAAAATGAAATAAATAAAAGATGTAATTTAAATTAAATAATTTTGTTTAAACTTCTCAACCTCTTAAGTTGGTTCATATGTATTTATTTAGAAATTATATAGTTTCGAGTCAAAATGGGAAGCACTGTGTTTTTATACTAGTGGATTAATTTTCTCGGTATACATGGATATACTTTTTAGCTCAAAAAAGTGATCATATTTCATAAATTACCAAGTATATTAGATATATAGAAAACATAACTAGACATATAATTAGTACTTTATGAAGTGACCATGGTATTGAGTTTGAAAATCAAGACTTCGCATCCTTTTTCTCACAAAATGGTTATATTTCTAACTTCTCTGCACCTAGGACCCCTATGCAGAATGAAATTTTATAAAGAAGGAATAGAAAACATTAAGAGATATCCGGGACTATTCTAAATAAATATAACTCACCTATATACTTTTGGGAAGAGGATGTGAACACATCCTGTTACATAATCAATTGAGCTTTTAATAAAAGGACCAAGATTGTGGAATAATGTTTTTATTCCAAATTTGATGAGAGAGATCCACATGATCCTAATACCACTTTATAAAACCATGAGGATGATTTATATTATCAAAACATAAATTCCAAATGTACTGATTATGTAGTGAAGAAATCAGAAAAATCAACCAGTTTTAATGAACTTCCAAAAATTAAACTCGAAACTATAGGGAATTCTGAAGTTACCATCCCCTCCTTTTCGATATTTTTTAGAACCCTTAAGTACCATACTATATATGTTGTAGTTGGAGACATAGATATAGTAACACATACTAGATCTTATCTATGAAATTAGGTTTAACATAAATAATTCTTACCAAATCTTGAACCAATGAACATCAGTGATAAATTTTATGATGAACTCTGGGTAAATAAATGAAAGAGTAACAAAATCAATTTGAATGAAATAATGGTAACTAGTATATACACCAAAATACACCCTAAATATATGAATTAAATGCGTTTTTGGGAATAAGGTAGATGAATCAGGAATGGTACTAAGAAATAAGACCATACCATTTATACAATGGTATAGTCAAGAAGAAGAAATAGACTATATAGAGACCTTTTCACTTGTATCCAGTCTTGAATCCATCAGAATACTACTTTTCTATTCAACTCATTTAGATTTAAAAAATTATCAAATGGATATCAAATGTAAAGTCTTAGATGGGTATATAATTAATGATGTTTTTTTTCAGTATCCCCCAGGTTTTCAAAATACCAATTTTTTAAAAAAAATTCAAGTTACATAAAGATTTATATGGTTTAAAACAAGATCATACAGATTTGTATGTCAAGATCAGCTCTATTTCTATTTCAAAATATTTTTTGAAATGCATAACCGATCCTATCCTTTTTATAAAATGAATTTCAAAAGATGTTTTAGATGTAGAAATTTATATAGATGATATTTTTTGGATTATTAATAAATCATTTATATACCTTGTTTTAAAAAATAATGAAAATTAAATTTGAACTGAGATTTATGGGTTAAATAAAGAACATTATTGGTTTTCAGATTTTTCAAAAATAAGGAACCAATTATTTTTAATCAAATTAAATATACTAGGGATCTTTTAAAACATTTTAAAATGGATAGAACCCAGATTAGAGATAATACCATGAGTACTTACTATAAATTAGTTCATTATGAAGCTATGAAACTAGTAGATCAAACTAGTTACAGAGGTATGATTATAATTCCTTTCTAGTAAACAACTAGTCGATCTGATATTATGTTTATTGTGTGTATGGGTGCTCATTTTCGAGAATAACCAAAAGAGTAACACATGGTTACTGTAAAAATTATTTTCAAATACCTCAAATATACTAGTAATTTAGTATTATTCTATCTAAGAGGTCAGGAATTTAACTTGGTTAATTATTCAGATACTGATTTTGGTGGATGTACGTTTGATAGAGAAAGAAAATTTTGATCATTTATTATTTTATGAATGTCTATGTTTCTTATTAAGAGTTAATTTTCAAAAGGGTGGTATCACTCTTGAATAAATTGGTACAGAACATAATATTGAAAATATTTTTACTACACCTTTGAATTCTGAGAGAATGAATTACATCAAACAAGAATTTGGTATGATCAATTTCGGATTAGTTTATTTTTTTGGGACTCACTATTGTAGATGTCTCACCATTGTATATTTCACCCTATTGTAGATGTCTCATCATTGTAGATTCCTCATTATTGTGATTTCTCACCATTGTGATTTATCCCCATTGTGATGTCTCACTATTTTGAATTTTTCACTATTGTGAACTTCTCACCATTGATACTTTCCATTGTTCATAATTCTCACTATTGTAAACTTCTCACCATTGATATTTCTCACTGCTGGATGTCTCATAGTTGAACTTCATTCCTTTTTTATTTTTCACATGGCTATTTTAAGTCTCTATTACTATTTTTTAAAAAAAATTACTAGATTCAAATTTGATTCTAATTTTAAATTTTTAATTTTTATTAGGATTTTCCAATTTTCAAATAAATAAATCCATAAATGATATAAAATAAAACCCATATAATTTCAACGTTCACTACTCTCAAGAAAAACTTATTACTGCCCTTCACATACCATATATCAACCATCCTTCACCTTATCCTAGACCAATCAAGCTGATCTCCATGGATATAATGAAGTGACCTCCAGAGTCTTCTCTGGACGAGTCCTGTCTAGCTAAGAAATTTAAGGGTGATTCAATAATTTTATCTATGACTTTATAGCCTCTAAATACCAATGTTTTTAGGAGAGTAGTCATTCAATAGAAATAACTTCAAGAATAATGGTTGTTATCCAGTAAGTATTTAGTGCTAGAAGTTATAGAAAAGCAATGATCGGTGGACTTCTTATCTTCCAACCAGAGGCCATTTTATAAAAGTTTGGTATACGAGTTTTACTAGTTTATAGAGTATATATTCAAGGATAATGAAGACTAGTTAAGAACCATAATAAATTGTTGTAAGGTTGAATTTTCATTGAGAGAGTGGGAAGAATGTCTAAAGGTTCCACATGAGGGTATTGTAAATCACTGCTAAAGAAAGATTTCAGATGATAGTGAACATTTAATTTATAAATAAGATTTAGATGAGTTGACTGGAGATGTAATTGTTTAAATAATGCTTACTTCATAGATTTATGGTAAGTTTCGGATTCTATTTAAGTTCATTCATAACATTTTCTTCCCAAGTAAAGGAGACTTTTACACATTGAGATATCAAGAGGCCTGCCTCCTGAGCCTTAGGAAGAGAATGGTGATGAAAAAATTGTGCAGATACATGATGCTACATATGCTATAGATGAGTAGTCCTACCTCTAGATATAATTATTTGATATATCCTATTATTATTTTAGTTATTTTTCAACATAAATTGTTAGATATGAAATATGAATAATATGTGGTGGTTTTTTCATCACAATAATAACATTCGGATAGATAAGAATAAGTTGAAATCCATGGAAAAAAGTAATGGGTGGGTGATGATAAAAAGTTATATGTTTATTTCAATCACGTAGACCATTAATCATGACATAATACCCTTGTTGACCCTGGTTTTGAAATATATGAAGTAGTTGAATATTAAGATTCTGATTCAAACGAAGAGGTTATGGTTGGTGGAAATGTAGGGGAGGAATTTGCATTAGAAAAAGGAAGTGTCCCTAATTTGTAATGAGAATCCCCTCCTATTAAATATGAAGCACCTAGTCTGCCTGGGTCTCTCCCTAAAATAGAGAAACTTTTAATTAAAGGAAGTGATGAGGATGAGATAGATTCCTCCAGAGAACAACAATTCAAGAGTAGTATTAAATCGGATGTTGAAAATGGTGATGACGTTGGTGAAGAAAATGAAAACCAAAAAAAGGAGAAATGGGAGAAGATGATAATGCTGATGGTGATGGATAAAATAGTGAATATGAAAATGGAGATGACGAGGAGCATGTCCATGATGGTGGTTTGGTGGTCCGGAAGGACCAAGTGGCCAAATTAGTTAAGAAGATCTTCAGATGCACCAGGAACATATTAATTCCCCATATGCATCTGGTTCTAAATTTGAGGAAAGTCCAAGCCCTTTAGAAAATTAAGTTATAGATTAGAGGTGAAGCATCAATGGAGGGATAGAAATACCCAAATATGGAAATTCCTCAAGTGGAATATAAAATTAATGAAAATGATAAAGTACAAGTTGGTGATATTCAGAAAGTTTCAGATTTAGTTTTTTGTTGAAGAACTTGTGGATATCCAGATGAATGTTTTTTCAATAGTTGAGTAATCAATTATTGAATAGTTATAAGTTGACCTTCCTCTTAATGAGATGTTATTTGATGTACAGTTAGGTAATGTGCCTACTAAAATTGAGCTTTCAGTTGGTGATCGCATAGAAGATGCATCTTCATTAATTGAGAAGAGTTATGATATGAAGAAAGATTTTCCTTCGACTATAGTTCCTATTAAAATTTATTATATTATTTCTTTTAAAATGTTGGACCCAGTTTTAGAGTAATTTGAAAATTTTAAGGAGTTTTTTAGACTTTTTTGGACTAATCTAACTCAGATAAGAATTGTAGTCCCCCAAATTATAGTGGATCTTCATTTCAAGCTATCATGGATCATGCAAAACCCTTTAGTGTACCTACTACGCCATTTCCTACTCATACTGCTGCTACAGTTATAGTGGATGTTGTCACCAAGTGTGACCAAATTATTTTATAGACATATTTGTTTTCAATATTGGTTCAATGATAAACAAACTCCCTTTGTTGTTCATTAAGCTAAGTTAACATGATGAAAAATACTTTTGTGAACCAATAACATATCATATTCTACTAAATATATTGCACCATATTCAGAAAATGAAAATTGAGAATAAAATATTTTCCAGTGAGATGGATTCTAATATGTTTTTTCTTGAGTGGATGCAGTTAGCTTTTTCTGATTCTATGGCCTCCTTTCAAAAAAATAAGAGAATATTACTTCAGTTTCTTTCACCTCTACTGATCTACCATCATCTCTTGACATATATTTGATTAGATATATTGTCTGAGAATAACTCAGTGGTATTTTAAGTGGTGCTTCAGTTGCTTCAACTTCCTTACATGAAGGATAATTTCTAAAGTTTGAGCATAGCAATGATCATTCCCACATGATGATCTTGGAATACATGGGGGAAATGAGAGAAGACTGATAGACTATAAAAAAATGAAATAGAATATTATCTTTCAGGTATATACTCTAAACATGAGCTGAATACACATTTAGATATTTGGAAGATAATATTTGAATTAATCAGGTCAGTCAATCCATTAAATAACAAGTCAACCAGTTGAAGGTTCTGACTCCAATGCTTTAAGGGTTTATGGAATTAATTAAATACTTTTAAGTTTAATGTAACGATGTGGATGTATAATAATGGATTTAATGAATCTCATGAAGTCATTTCTACATGTGAATATCACTAATATTGTTGCTAATAAATCCATTCTAGTTACATATCATCTAACTCCTCCTACTGAAACACCATATTACTTTTATCATGGTTTATCAAGAGACACTCAATCACATTTTCTAGTCAAATTTCATCCTTTTTCGTTATCGTCTTGATATGTTATTCAACACCTCAATCCAATCATGATAAGGTAGCCTCATTCTTTTCCAGATGTTCTTACAAATATTCCTACTAAAAACCTGACATCAATTACTATAACCTCTACCACAGATACTGAAAAGGGAAAATGTCCTATGTTTCCTTATACCCATCCTCATAAGAATCCTTGATCTTATATTTTTGTCTTTAATAGGGATATTTTTTAGATTTTTGAAAGTCTTTTTTTTTATTACCATTTGATGATAAACTTTAGTTAGTTTCTAATGGAAATTATTTTATTCTTATTATATTTATTCTATGTATTTCCGATTTTATTTTTCAATTTCATATAATCCAAATAGGGTGATAAATATTTTATGTCCTTCCTTTATATTACTTACATTTTAATTTTCTTTGTTACCATAGTGTTTTCATTGATTATTTCTGATACTGATTGTCATACCTCTAATAAAATTACATTATTTTTAGGGTTTATAACATTGACCCCGTAGGATTTCTACTTTGGAAAAAAAATCGTATATTATTCCATGAATTTTTATCATCAAAAAGGGGGTTATTTTTTGCACCTCTATTAGGGTTATTTCAACCATTGTTTTAATAATCACAAAATCATGTTTATTATTATAAATAATGATTTTTATGTTTTTTGTTAGCATTTGATGATTTTAGAAATATTGGAAATACATTCCTATGTATGATTCACAACCAGAAAGTCTCAAATTCTAGAAGACTCAACGTTGCGGTTGAGTAACATCCTTCTAATATCTCATCAACGTTATGAAAAATGGATAAGCATTGGAAACACTCACTATCTCCTTGAGTGACCACCAAAATGAAATTTTGATAAATTATGAAATGTATCCCCAATATAGGATGACTCACTGTCACTGTGAAGTCACCAAAAATTGATATTGGGAAAAGTATGGGATTACCCATAGTCATGGATGAGTCACCACCAGAACAAAAATGAATCTAAGAGTTGCAATCCCTAATCGTTGAGCAGATTCACTTCTAACCTAACACACTACCAGACTCTGATTCACTACTAGATCAATACACTTCCATTGTGTCATATAATCCATCTTAGACACTGCTAGGAAGTGTCATTATTCCATTTAATCACCACCAGATTGTGTCACCATTATAAAGACTCACCACTACTATTTTATATCCATTTTTAATTCAATATCACCATTGGATATTTTATGGAATTGAATTCCCAATGTTTTTTTAATTATTATTATTTTATTGATCAATAAGGATGCATTAAATTTCATTTGAGACTTACAGTATGAAGAGCACAGGATCCAGTGGATTCTTTTTGTTGCTGTTATTAAAAGATCAAGCAGACTCCATCATGTAGATATCTCCCCTAATGAAAAAATACGCCCGTATATGTGAAGATATTTGAGTTGTTGTGAATTGTGACTTATAAAAAGAATTCATACCCGTGATCAACTATAAATGAAGTAAAGGACATTGGTCATCTGGAAAACTTACTATAGTCTGACAAGAAATAGTTTACACCACTCTATTCGATAGCATATTTATGAAGAAAACTTGAGATATATTTTGAACTACATTCATTGATTCACGAGCTACATTTTTTCTCAGAGAGAGAAGATATAATATTTTTATCCTTGACATTATCTATTTTTTTATTTTTATTACTTTAAGAGAATCATTTTTATGCTATATATTTCTACACAACACACTATATCCTGATCAAGGTTGTGGATCAATGTTTATTTTATATAAACTACTTGGAAACTGTTGATTTCCAAGTAGAGAGGACTAAGGCTCAGCTTGAGACTAAACCTCCTGTATTCATTTTCTATTGTATGTTTTGTTTTTTTATTTATAACAATTAAAATTGGATATTTTTTAAATTGTAAAAAATCATCACTTTGATATTTTATCTTAAACAGTTTTTATATAATTTTTTTATTTTGTAAATTGGTTTCAAGGTTTAATGTAAAATCATATATTGTTCTAACTGAGATCTAATCAATGTTTTTGAAATCCTCTAAAATATTAAAACTACTATTGATATTTTGTTTTGATTAAATGGTCCATATTTAAATTTATTAGAGGATTTAATTTAGACCTATTTTAATAAAAAAAATTATTAGGTACTCAATTCACCATCATCTTTAGATACTCACTCTGAACCAATATCTTGATGAATCTTTATTCGAAGAAAAATATATGTTTTTTTGGTAATTGATTAAATATGGGATCTCTATTTTTGAAGTATGTATATTTAATTATATTATTATTCTAATTAGTAAAAGTATTCATAAACACTATAAAAATAATTTTGAATCAAAAACATTTTCTGTTTACTTTTCTTTCTAATAAATCAGTACCTTTTTAACTCATCACAGATTTTTGGTTTTTTGGTGGTTAATATTATCATGGCCAAGTTATCTGTCACTATCCATCAAAACCTAATATATTTTTCTCTTGTATGTCTTTATTTTACTACATGGAACCCTATTATGTTCCATCTTAGGTGACCTTTGTACATACCTTTATTTCCTACATAAGAACCCTAGTATGTGATATTTTAGGTGACCTTCATACTTAAAATTATTTCTTATAAAGTGGGTGTTTTAGTAATCCTTTTTCTAAAGATGGATTTCAATAAAGGTAATTTTAATAGTAAAACCATAGATTTTGAGCCTGACTTAAAATTTATGATAATGAAATTTCCAAATAATAATGGGAAAGAATGTAACATCTATAATTTTTTTAAAAAAAATACTATGTTCAATAGCTTACATGATATTCCACATCAAGATTAAACAAACTACTAAATATAATTATGTTCAGATTTAAAACATGACCTTAAAATGATGGTAATGAACATTATTAACAAAATAATGAATATATGGTTTACACTTATATATATAATTAATTAATTGGTGATAATTATTTAGAATTAATGTAAAAACCATTATCAAAAAAAAAAAAAATTCTGAATAAACAATTTAAACAGGACCAAATGTATTGGATACAAATAAATAAAAAAAAATCACTATTTTTGGAATATATGTATTATATATATGTATAATATAATCAATATAATGTTTAAAGTTCATCGTATGGGTTTTTAAGACATTATATAAGAAAAAATCAAATTTTACGAATAAATGAAGTATTTTTAAAAAATATAGTTTTCTCCCTTTTAATAGTTAAATTATATAAAATCATTCTTATGAAACATAAAAATTAAATTTTATGAAATAAATTTCTTCTTTTAAGTCAAAATATCAAAATTTACTTTTTCTAAATTTTTTATATTATTCTAAAAAGCTTCATGCTGTCAAAAAGAGTGAAAAACATTATACATTTTAATTGAAAAATATTTTTTCATCAAATATATGTATAGTATTAAATAATATATCTTAATGTTTTAAAAGAATAATTAGATCATTTTTTATCATTTAATATATTTTAAGTCATTTAAATTTATTTAACATTGAATTTTGATATAAAAATATTTCAATATTTTAGAAGTTTTTACATTAAGAACCTTTTTTCTTGATCCATAAATAGAAATAATTTGATATTATATTTAGTCAATTATGGGTTTTGAATTTCTATAAATGGACTCCATATAGTTAAAGGTGAATCGAGTAATTAAAGGTAAAAAATATTTTAAATATTATTAATTCCCCTAAAACTTGTTCTGATTTTATTGGATGAGTTCTTTTTCGACCCAAATCATTTTTTGGACTATTTTATCAACTCTTGGATCCACATGGATTACTTTAATTCATCTATAGTATTTAATTAAAATAAAATTCATTTTTATTTTACATTTGTTTTTAACAAAAGAAATATTTTGAATAAGGGGTTATATATAGGATATGGTAGAATATAAATAGTATTTAGAAATATAAAATGGTTGTCTGCATCATTTTAATTTATTTATAATTTTCAGTTATAAAATATTTACATTAAATGGTGATGCTATGATGAGGGAGAAATTGTTTAATTAAAGGAGAATAAAATAAATGATTTTAAAAATCTTAAAATAAATTTAATTTTATATAATTAATGTCATCTAATAATTTTATGGATTAATTTGACATTATAGTGACGAACTAAAATACTTTTTTAAGATATCATTTTTTCATGATATTTCTAAAATGTCAAGTGATGAATAGTGACAAAATTAGTATTAATGATATATTAAAATAAATAATATTTTATTAAATTATATAAAAATTATAAAAATATCCATTTATTTAAAATATTTGGGATAAGTCTTAAAATTTCATCAATTACTCATTTATTTATCATTTTTCATTTATAGTAATTATATTTGCAGTCAATGTTTGAATTAAATGATATCATTGTAAGAATTAAAAATGTTAAATAAGTGTTAAAAAAATGACAAGAATTAAAAAATAGTCAAAGATTTTATAATTATTATTATATTAATTTTTTTAAACCCATAATTATCCAATTTTCTAAATAAATTATTTGGATCCATTTTTAATAGAAAATTAATTTATATTAAATTAATAATTTAAATAATTCCATGAGTGTCCCTCCACTCTCCTATAAATTAATACCATTTATTCCAAATATAGTGCACATAAATACCTATTTTTTCAGCTGATATATACCTACATATCTTCGTAGAATAACTCTCCTTGTTCTATAGCTCTTAATTTAGTAATAACACTCACCTTTGAGATGTTAAGATGTATATAAAAAGAGATCATCAGAAGAAGAGGCATTTTTTTATTAAGTATTTCTATATTATTTCTTCTTCCACTTCCATCAAATATTCTTCTACCCTAGTAAAATAATAACTTTGATATCTTAAATATATTGAGATTTTATTATGTAAATATCATGACATAAATCAATATCTACTTCTATCAAATGGGAAAATAATTAACCATTTGTGTGTTTGGAAAACTACCACCTCGTGAGCTGATATAATTCATTTTCCATCACCATCTTTTAATACTGGTTTAAATGATAGAATTATCGATTATATATGATAATAATAAAAAATCTTTAATTATTAAATATTAATATACCATTTATTTTCATACCTTTCCAAGCACATAAAAATTATAACATTGTTCGTGTGTACGTGGGAACTATCACCTCCAAGAAGAGATGTGGTTCATTTTTCATCACAGCATCACATAGATGATATATATATATATAAGTATATTAAAATGATTAATATTATATTAATTATATTATCATCATTATGGAATGATAAAATAATACATACCATCCTTTTATAATGATCATTGAAAAATGGAAATGTTAATCATGTTTACGTACGGCCTACTGTCTCCATTATTATAACATAGTTCATTTTTTATATCCATATTTAATTGATGGATTTAAAAGTATAATTGAGGTATAAAAATGATTATTATTTCATGAATATTATTCTTGAGATTATTTACTTATGAAAACTTTAATTATTGACATCATACCTAAATAATTAGGGACACAAGAACCAAATAAGTCAAAATTTCCAAAAATAACATAAAGAATTATGTACTTGTTACAACATGATAATAAGTGATATA
This sequence comes from Viscum album, assembly GCA_963277665.1. Taxonomy (NCBI): domain Eukaryota; kingdom Viridiplantae; phylum Streptophyta; class Magnoliopsida; order Santalales; family Viscaceae; genus Viscum; species Viscum album. Next base: position 1,097,185,369 of record OY728165.1, read on the forward strand.
AAATGAATAATAAACATTAAGAGGTTCTTAAAAAATTTAACAATTAAAAAAAATTTATTATCTAGGATGATAAATATTTTACCTGATGATACAAACTGAAGGTAAGATACACTTAAACTAAAACAGTGTTTTAAATGTTTTAATGATTTATTATTCTAAATCGTTCCCTTTAGTATACATGATTTTGAAATGGTTCTAATAATTTATTTATATATAAATTAATTTTTTAAAAAAATTATTTTATTATTTTTATCAAATATTTTTATAAAGGATTCATTTTAAGGCATTATATAAGGTACATTATTTTAAAACCCATTATTTAATGTTTTTTTTTACTCAAATATTTTTAAAAACGTCAAAAGGGATGTTTCTTAACTTATAATTTATGATAGTTTTCTCCCTCTATCATTAAACATTATTAATTTAATGTTTTATTTTTAATTTTTCATATTTATTTTTTAACAAAATTATTTCATTATTATGTGTATAGTTTTTTATTTTCAATCTTCTTTTAACATGAAAAGGGTATTTTGATATCTGAAAGTGGTTTTATTATGGCTTTAAAATATTTTTAAAGGGTTTTAATCAAGATTTAGACCTTAGAAATTATATGCAATGTTTTTCCCCATAATAGCTCATGGGTGATCTGGATATAACTTATATAAATGGTTGAGCCCTATTATTGTTCATAAGAAATTGGTGAACCCAATATAACTTATATGAAGGGGGAGCCCCATTATATCTCTCCAATGAATTAGGTACTAAAGAGATGGAATTTAATTAAAATTTTATTCCATTTGTAATGGTTAATGTATTATAGATATGTTAATTATTTCCCAAGTAACATTCATGATTTTTCTATTCATGCTAATGAGTTTTTAAGAAAATTGTTTCAATAGGTGTTCATGTTTTCATTGGAATTATGATTTTATTTCTTTATGTCCCTTTTTGATATTTTTATGATCATCACAAGTTCTAAATTTTTTTAATAGGCCTTTATATTGGTAAGGAAAAATAATATTCCATGATTAAAGTATTAAATAAGTGTATTTAAAAGAAATCATGTTTTATTTTAAAAGAGCTTCATTTGGTGAAAATAATGGATACAAAGTATAACTTTCCAATTATAATGTATCAATTTACTATCAAATATTTTTTCCTAATTCAATAAAATTCTTGACCAAAAAGAAAGTTGGTAAAATAATGTGATTTATAGTTTTACAATGACTAGAATATTTATTTTTTAATGTCGGGTCCTATCACCAGCCAACAAAAAGACAAACAGAACAACCTACAATAAAAATCCTTAGAAGGTGCCATTTAGATCAAATCCTTGAAGATATTATTATATACAAACTCTAATAGTTACATATATTTCCCCCACGAACCACCAAAACCCAAAATATAGTCTTGTAGCGTATCCTTCAGAATCTAAATAGTCTACTCAGACTAACCATTAGTCTATGGATTATAGGATGTGATCAAAAGAACTTGTGATCCTAGAGACTTTATAATACGCTTCTAGAAACAAGATGTGATATGAGGATCTCAATCTAAAACGATTCTCCTTAGAACACTATGCAGCCAAACCACCCCATGCACGTAAAAATTTCCAAGATCATTAACTATGAAGGTCTCCCTAATAGGTAATTAGTTTGATACCTTCATGATTCAATCCAAAATCCCCTCTAACGAATCATTATTATATGTTTTAAATGTTAATACTATCATAATATACATTGTGACCTCGTTTCATTTCCACTCAAGAATGGGAAAAGGATACAAAATCTCAACTCTCCTCTGATGCTCGACTATCACCAACTAAAAAGTGAAGAATATTGCCACAAATATTGATACATCATTTTTCTTTCCTCAAAAACAGTACTATTTATAGATATCACAATATACCTTTTTCAAATGAGGACGAACCACCCATATAGAAGAATGAAACTTCCTCATCATCTCCTCATATAAACTCATAAGAACCCATACATGGACACATGAAATAAGGGAATTAACACTTCCTAGACACCATCCTAATGGTTTCCCCCTACTATATATTTTGTCTACCGTAACTGATCAATCTAAATCTGACAGCTTCTTGGTATTAATTCAGTCCAAGAGAATCGGTATTGTAGATTTTGAAGTCTGAGCTACTCACCCTTGAGACTCATGAACATATTGATTTTTGTCTTTATAGGGGTTCATTATCTTCCAACCATTAGAAGAATAATTCATTGCCTATGTCTGCATATTTTGGCTCAATGAATCATAAATTATGTTTCCCATTCATAGTATATAGGCCAACTCAAAATAGAATGATTATAGATACTTGACTTACCCCCTCTAGAAAAAGTTCATGTATACCGGAGAAAATATATACATGTGTATCTTATGGTACATGTATATCACAAAACTCCCACCCATGATATATTCTCTCTAACATCTTAAGGAATTTACCACTTCATCTAACTCTAGATCGCGATTTAGGTAATTCCTTTCATGCAGTCTCAGCTAAATAAATCTATAAGTAACTATTTGATCTTCCTGCATCAGAGCTGCTCCAAGTCTAATTCTGGATGTATCAAAATACATGGGATATGCTTTACATAGAATATAAAATATATATATATAGGTAATTTTTTCAACCAACCATTCAACTCCTTAAATCATCTCTCAAAAGCATCAAACCAAAAAACAATCACCCTTTCTTAGTCATCCCATACATCGGTACTAAAAAATAGAGAAATCATGGATAAATCACTGATAATAACCTAAAAAACAAAAAAAAATGAATCTAAAATATTTTAATAGGTTATTTACCAGATACTACACATGTAACATTCTCTAGGTCCACTAACACTCTTACCTTTCAGATGACATTTCCCAAGATGTTCACTTTAATAATCTAAAAACTGCATTTGGTTAGCATGGTGTAAATTCAAGGCTCTCAAAATATAAAAAGAGAGATTTCAGGATGTTGGGAATGATCATCTTTTGATTGGGAGTAAACTATGATAAAATCAAAAAAAACCACAAAAAATTGATCCTAAAAATAAGTAAAGATCTTATTCATCATTTTCATGAATACCACCGGTTCATTATTTAACACAAATGAATCACTACGAATTCATTTAAGCTACACCTTCTTCTAAAAGTAGTATAAAATATGTCTATTAGACTCACCCTTAACTGCTGGTAACCAAGTCCCAAATTGATCTTCGATAATATATTAGCACCTATCAACTGATCAAAAAGAACATCAATTTTCAGAAGAGGATAACAGTTTTTACTATTATCCATTTCAACCTCCTACAATCCACACACAAAGGCAAAGACCCATTAGACTTCTTGGTGAAGAGAACTGGAGAACCAAAATGAGATATACTAGTCCATCTGAAGCATTTTGATTCTAGATCATCCAACTAAACTTTCAAGTCCAGAAACTCTGTTGGTTCTATTTTTCATGTCGGGATAAAAATTGTTTCTCCTCCAAGCACTAGCTTGATAATGAACTCAATATCTCAATAAAGTTATCATCTATATAACTCTTTTGAAAAAAACTTTTAGAAAATTCTCTATCATTATAGAACAAACAATCCTTATTCATTCCACCACCATTTAGAGAAAGGATGGTTATTTAAGCCTTGAGATAATCTAATTTGTAATCAATTGGTCATGTACGAAAGCCCTAAATATCCCACTCACCCTTGTGAGAATAACTGCCTCCTTCTAGAGATAAAATGGTAGCATTCCTCTAATAATATTTGATGTGGTATTTGAATAAGAATAACCAATATGTACCAAAAATCAAGTCAAATCTTGTCATTACCAACATGAACGTTTCCAAAAAATAAATTGTAACCACCAATCTATAGATAACACACCTAGAAACGTTTTATATTCTTTTACTATACTCCCAATAGTGTTTTGAAGGTCAAATCACCATCTAATATTTCCATAACCAAAAATAAACCATTTTAAAAAAAATAATACATAAAATAATGTGATGATCCATTATCAAACAACGCATTATATAAGGTATATTATATAATAATCCTACCAATGACGATAGAATTTCATTCATCCATAATTCCTCAAGTAATCTATATAACATGAGGTTGGATTTTTCCCTATGCCCTCAGCTCTAGTTTGACTACACTGAGCTATTTCACTTCCCTAATAATACTTCTCTTTCATTATGGTACACTGTACCCTAACTTAGACTGAACAGATAGTGGAACTCTAGCTACTAGGTTGCTGAGGGGTAGTTGATCCCCTTCTTAACTCAAGTGTCTAGCTTGATCCCCTTCTACTGGTATACTATAGAAAGTTCACACAGAACCTCTAGATATGACCCATTATACAATAGATACGACATTAAAATGAGGGTTAAGGACACTATAGGCACTTTTGACCAAACAATCTAGACATGTAACACTATAATGAAACATGGTCTTGAGATGGATATCCCCTTCCCTGAATTCTCTTCACACTACCACATTGAGAAAAACTAACCTATAAGCACTTCTTTCTAATCAATTTTTATCTCTCAATTCATCCTATTGAAACAACTTAGCTACTGCTTAGGGCCCCTCTCAGACTCCCTTCACTAACGAGTGCCTATTTTATCATGCCCACAAAACTGCCCAAACAAAACAATGTTCTCATATAACCTAATATCATAATAAAGAACATCCTTAAAACATCTCACCCTATATATCTCATTAGCATCCAAATATGGTGAAAACATTATACGTTAGTGAAACATCTAGTATATTTCATCACTAACACTCCCTCCCTTTTCAAATGCATGAAATTTCAACTTTTTTCATCCCTCAACATATCAGGATAGAAATGTATCTAGATATTAATCTCAAATTTCTTCCAAGATAGCTCATCCTATTGTATAGCTTCCTCTATAATATCACACCAATTCTTGGTAGGTCCATGAAGCTTATATGTAGTAAGTGTCACCCTCCTCTCTACAGGTGTCTCAATATGCTTAAATATTTTCTAGACTATCTTGATCTAGAACTAAGCTACCTGGGGACCTCCCTTCCTAGTGAACATCGAAAAATGTTGTAGTTGAAAATCTCCTATCTTATCAGATATTGAATTTATGGTATGAATAATCACCCTTTCCATGTATCGCATGGAACTCAAGAAATTTTCTCAAAGTTGAACATTCATCTGATCCTCAGGAACTACTAGAATCTCTTATTTACCTATTTTTGGAGCATGATGATTTTTAATGTCCTCACACTCAATTAAAAGATAATAAGGAGTCATTTTCTATACAATAAAAACACACAACTTACAAAACTATCTAACAACATGGTCATCTTCAATAGCTGATTACAATAGAGAACCAATGCTCGTGGTTTGTCAAAAAAATTCATTACACGTATTTTAGGATGGCATGTCAATTCATTTAATTTATCAGGAAAATAGATATCTCCTATCACATTTCAATAAGAAAATATATATTATATGTGAATAAATTTTTACATATCATGAACAATGCATGAAAATATATACCCATATGTTCCTATTATTATGCAGTAATACTCATATCGCTCCATACTGGAACACGAATAAAAATACAGAGAAATAAAAATAGCATAGAATAATAACCTCATGTAACATTTGAATCACCCAAGGTGAAATAACATCATCTGTACTGAGCATGTAATATAAAAAGCAATCTCAGCCCTGGGAACTCAGATTTTCTCCAATAAAACTGTTATATACTCCTATGAAAAAGCTTACTAATATGATCTGATACATCCTAGTATCATTTTTACCTTTCCCAAATAGTAAATAAATATAAAATAAAAACTTATCCTTTGATACCACTTTGTAACTTCCCCTAATCTAGTACTCTCTCACATGACCTAAAATGGTTGGTTACGAGATCTTAATCACATCTCCATGTATGCTTTTGGATTCTTACTAGAATGGATTGTGAAATGTATAATGGGGAGACTATACCCTTTGTTATAAAGTGTCATAGGAGTAAAAATATTCCATATAAATTAAATCATACGCAGTACAAACATAGAAAAACATAACAAGAAAACCCAACTGAATAGTCCAATAAACAAAAAAAGAATAATGTAATAATTTGTTATAATGTTAAAAAAATCATACAATAAAAAATAAAATAAAAAGACTCATATACTCAAATAAAAGACTTAAAGGTCCTTGATCCCGAACCACATATTTTTTCCACCTCCAAAATCCATCCCATCCAGCATGAACTAATCAAAATCGAGGTCCTTTTCCATTTTCAAAACCTATATGCACATAATTAGCTCTGGTACCAAACAGAGACCCAAATAGAGTGTGAGTATAACAGAGTAGTTTCAACCCACTATGTCCAGAAAAATTAGTATGATAATAATTATATGTAATAAAGTGATAAACAAGTGAACTAATTAATTAAACAATTAATAAAATACAACAAAAAAATGCTTCGACTCTATGATGAAATATCTCTATGCATGTCCCAAAACCATGCCAACCACAACCATATAACGATGGAAAATTAAAATTCTTCGGTGTCATGTAGTAATCTCTGTAAAAAATCCTCACAACCATTCCAACCACAACCATATAACCATTGTAAAATAATGCACTTCGACATCATGTCAGAATGTATCTGAACATGTCTCAAAAACATGATAACCACAACCATATAACCATTGTAAAGTAATAACAATTCATTTTAAATCTATATAATAATTACATCATATGGGTAAAATACCTAAAAGTGTTACATTATGGCACTAGGCTATGCTCTTACACTATAATCATTATATTATGGTACTCGTCTGATCCCGGTCAACATCGGAATAACAGTATATAAGTGTGCACGTACTAGGACCATTCCAAATATATATAAAAATTTGTCAAGGGACACAATATATCACAATTTCAAAATCATAATCCCCAATGGTTAATTATTCCAATTTTGATTTTTATTTTCATTTATATCACTTTTTATCAGTATTCAAAATCAATAAGTAGTAATCCATAACATAGGGATTTAATATCAAGCAATAACTTAAGGTCTCATGTCAAGTTAAACACACTTTAATCCATTATCCAATTTAATTATGTTCTATGTTTTCTCACAAAATGGTATCCAAAAGCTTGGTCAGACCCCAATTGAAATCAAAGACTCCAAGGAATAATCCCATTTATAATTTGATCAATTCTTGCACAAAGTATGTGGTCACAATTACAATATTCTATAAACATCGAAATAATCAAACTACAAGGTAAAGATTTAGAACCCCTACATTTAAATGACAATCAACAACACTTCAAACAACAAAGGTTCAAGAGGAAGAATTTGGGGATGATTGCAAGAAGGGTTCTAGATCCAGACAGACCAAGATCAAAACCAACAATGGGTAATGTCAATAGATTATACTATAATGTTTTGTGAAACTAGAGAGAGAAGAAAAACCTAACCACAGGGAGTTACTAGGGATTTATCAAATAAGAGGGATTTCCAGAGGGGAAGTTGGAACTCCAAAATCACCATTAGTGTTTCCCCAGGTTGATTAGAGAAGAGATACACTGAGATGAAAGAAACAATTTGTGTCACAAAAACATTTCAAATAGAAGGTTGAGGAATTAAACATCATGTAATTATTTTTCACTTAACAAACTAAAAGACATGTTTCATTGTATATTTTTTTTAAAACACCCAAACATTACTCTACCTTTAATCCATATAAATAGTGTGTAAATGTTATACAGATGGTTTTTCATACCATTTTTCTTATAAACAACCTGATCCCCCTTTAAATCATCTCAAATTACGATGAAACAATGATAATCCTTGACCCAATTATACCCAAACTCTATTAATTAAAACTACTATATATCCCAATACATTAAGATATTTTCCCCAATAAAGTCTCTCAATGAGGATCCATTCTGTTTTACTCAATTTTCCTAACAACCTGAGACTATGTTTATTCAAAAAACTAGTCAACCGGGATGGAGACACAACTACCACAGCTTAAAGATGAGTAAAAAATAAACTGAGATAATTTTAACAAAAAAAATTAGAGATATAGATGTACCTAGAAAAAGATGGTATCTTACACAGGGACTGAGTCTATCAGTAGAGGTTTTATACCATCAGTATCATTTCATTGGAATATAAAAATATAAAAAATATGTAAATAAATAAGTAATCATAGTAAGCATGTAGGAAACTAATTATCCATAATATCAAATAAGATATATTTCACACAGTATTAAATAAGATGGAACCCAAAGTGGAAATCCGAATGAGAGTACATCCAATGGGAAAATTAAATGAACCATCAATGGATACAGTATGTTCTGACATCGCCTCTATCTCCAAGATAGTATTTCCTAAACTCCCCATCATAACTCCCTTTCCCTTCACTAGATCTATAGTACTGAAGTGTAAACAGACCATGAGATCTCCATGTTGGGTAGGAGTAATAAACCCATTAGAAAACCAATAATTCACTATTAACAAAATTTAACAACATATATAACTATTTATGACAAGATATAATTAAATTCTCAAATAAATTCATTGTCACACATGTGTCGAATCATCATGGACATACCATGATGCCTTAAATATGAGCCCCATCAGATTTGACTCGTTTCCAATAAGGATGTATGGGTAATTAAAACCATGTACCCCCATTATGAAACATCCTACCACCCATCCTGATGATATTCATTATCATTAACATTGCACACATCATATTAATAGTGGTTATTATTTGAATCTCTACATTCTCCTCCTTGAAGCTCTTAAATATCAATAACAGCTCACAACCCACCCTAGTGTTGGTCACTATCTGAAACTCTTCATTCACCACCATGATGGTGATGTTATCCTTATGTGATTAAAATTCCCACCTTGTATGTTACACATAAATAGATAACTCAAAAAATCCCTTGCATGTAATGCTACCACTTCATAACAGGATGAATGATTCTTATCACATACGTAGACTACTCCCACAAAAAAATATATTTTTAGGGATCCACCCCATACCACCAAATAAGTAATAGTTCATATCCCTCGTCACACCATTACACTTTCCCTCCAAGTGATAATCTATCCATGGCTGAACTACATGGTCATCTAAATACCTGAATCATGATATCGTGGACCATGCAACACAAAAAGTGACAAAAGTACTAGCAACGAACAACGAGGAATATCAAGGAAAATATGAAGATGTTAGGCATAACCATATTATCACAATCAACAACATCTCATGGCCACTCACACACCCACATGCTAACAAAAAGAAAGAATAGTTTATCAAGCATAAATGAACATGTCATGGAAATGTCATACATAAAGGCCAAAATGGTATCTAACTTCCTAACTCAATGTTTTGACATCAACATCAATTTTTTTCAAGGAAATATCTCAATAATCATGTCCATGAACTCAAAACTTCTCTAATTATTCATATAACTAAATCCAACTATTTCTTTTCAAAAGAAATAAAATATGACATGTGATAATCAATTCTCTCTCCCAGATAATCCAAAATTAATAATATAATTTAATATTATCCTTCTTGATAAATCTATATGATTTTATTGAGAATAAATGAAAATATTTTGGTGATGATAATATATTTCTATAAAATAATCTAATATAAGACAATGAATAATTATTATGAGTATTTTCATTTAATTTGGGTTATTATCATTTTCAGAAACCTTTGAATTTTTTTTAGGAAACATCACAATGATTAAATAAAAATATTATTCTGTGTATATTATATGGATATATTTCTGAGGTTTTATCTAAAAAAATTGAAGTACCTAAGAATAGAGGAGGGAGGGTAAGGTTCTGGCATTCCTATAATGTGGATGAGGAACTCAGTTTGGTCAAAGAAGTTTTCACTTATCCTAAAATAAGTTTATAGATTCACGATATTAAAATGAAAAATTAAATTTATTGTATAATTTTTTAGTTGAATTATTCTTAATTATATTGTGTTTGAATTCATTAATGACATAATTCATGAATTTTAAACAAGTTAATGAAATGACCTCCATGATTTTTGGATTTTAAAATTTTCAAAAAAAGTTATAGGATATTTTTCGATTAATTGGAGGGATAAACAAGGTTCTAAAAAAATTCTACTAGAAAGGGAGTTGTGTAAGGGTAATATGGTTTACCCTTATGTGGATCTTATGTGTCCCATATGGGTATAGGTTTACCCTATGCATCCTTATAAAATAAGAAGTTACCCTTAAATGGATTATCCTACATTTACAAAATTAATTAATCACCAATACAAAACCTTTGTAAATGTGATTTTACCCTTATTAGCACTTATTTTACCCTTATTACATAGCCTTTAAAAATACAAGGCTACCATTATGTAGGTTATGCCTTACACTTACGTAGTGAATGAACTAGCTCACTTACCCTTACATAGTGAAAATACATAGATTATTATCTATAATTAACCCAGATAATTAGTACTTAACCTTAGAAAAATCCTAATAAGACACCATGTATAAAGGTAGGAGCCACTTGCCCTTGTGTAGACCCTATATGTGTAAGGGTAAAAATTAATTTAAAAAATATTCAATTTTCATTCGAATTACGTATAAATTAAAGTCAAAAGAGTAATATATCAAAATTTTATAATTAAAAGTACAAGAATTCTCTTTATCTAATGACTTATCATCCCTGAGAAGTATCTCTAGAGGAAATTCTTGAATAAAGCATAACAATAATCTCAAACATTAGTCTCCCTCTCCCATGTATCCTTTTGGATCCATCCATCCTACCAAAGTATAAGGAAATGAGGAATTATCTTTCCCCACAATACCTTCTCAATTTGGTCTATATCCTACACTGGATGATGTATAAAGATTCATATATCCACAACTCAAAATCCTTATTGTCTATGACTTGAAAAATATTAGGCATATACCTTGGAAGTTGATAAACATGAAACACATCATTAATACATTGATAACATAGAGGATGATCCAAATGGTACACCATTATCCCCACCCATTTGGTGATCTCCAAGGGTCCAATAAACTGGAGAGCTTGTGTCCCTTTCATCTTCAAATGAGGATACCTGAACTGATGTGACACTAGTTGGAAAACATGATTTCCAACTGTGATCTCCAAAGGTCATCTCCTCTAGTCTGCAAATGATCACTTCCTACTTTGAGTGGTCACTAACCACTTATTGATCAAATTCACCCACTGTATGGTCTCTTACTCCATACTAAGCAGAAAAAATGATGCATCATCCACATCTTCCAATATAGTCACTACTACAAAAACGGGCTTTATCAGCACTCAAAACAGGCTTTATCAGCACTAAAAAAGCATTGTAAAGATCAGTACTAATAAAGGGGTGTCCCCTTTATCAGTGCTTTTTTAGCACTGATAAAGGCTTCCTTTATCAGCTCTCTTTTAGAGATGATATATATGGACTTTATCAGTGATTTTTTAGCACTAATAAAGGCCTCTTTTATCAGTGCTAAAAAAGCACAGATAAATGCCCTGTCTGCAGCAAAACAAATTCTGCAGCAGCACACCTCAACAGCACCTACAAAAAATTCAGTATCTCAATAAGTATACCCATAAAAAATTAACACGTAAATAATAAACTAACTACACCATGTATACCCATACCCCATTAACACATAATTCATAAGTTAATTAATACATAAAGAATTGTATTCAGAATTCAAGGGGTTGGGGGTTGTTCAGGGGTTTCAGGTGGTTGTCTAAGGGGGGTAGGGGTGTCCGGGGGGAAGGGGGTGTTCAGGGGGTGGGGCGGTCCTAGAGGTTGGGGGGCTTTCCAAGGGGTGGGGGTGTCCAGAGGGTTGAGGGGGCTTTCCAGGGGGTGGGGTGTCTTGAGGGGTAGAGGGTGTCCAGGGGTGGTTTGGTGTCCAGGGGGTGGGGTCAGTCCATGGGGTTGGTGGGGTTGACTATTAAACGTCACAAAAGACCCATAGATCATTCTCATAAAGGATCAAGACAATATGAATGTGTTTGGTTAGATTTTTGTTGGTCAATTGTTGTTTTCACTTAAAATTGTGTCTGTTTTAAACAAAATAGAGACACTTTGAGTGATAATGGCCACACCGTGCCTCGAATTAAGTTGAGGATGACTTTAAAATGTCACAAAGGACATGTGGATCGTTCTCTTAAAGGATAAATACAATTTGAATGTGTTTGGTCAAATTTCCATAGGTCAGTTGTTGTTTTCACTTAAAATTGTGTCCATTTTAAAAAAAAGAGACCCTTTGAGTGATACTGGCCACACTGTGCCTCGTATTGAAATAGGGATGACTCTTAAACCTCAAAAAGCACTCGTGGATCATTCTCCGAAAGGATCAATACAATCCTAATGCATTTGGTCGGCTTTCTGTAGGTCAGTTGTTGTTTTCATTTAAAATTGTGTCCATTTTAAACAAAAGAGAGACCCTTTGAGTGATACTGGCCACATTGTGCCTTGGATTGTGGCGGGGAGGAGTATTAAACATCACAAAGGACTCTTGTATCATTCTACTAAAAGATTAAGATAATATGAATTTGTTAGGTCAGATTTTTATAGGTCAGTTGTTGTTTTCACTCAAAATTGTGTCCATTTTAAACAAAAGGGAGACCCTTTGAGTGGTACCGATCACACTATGCCTAATATTGATGTGGTGTTGACTCTTACACATCACAAAAGACCCATGGATAGTTTTCTTAAAGGATCAAGACAATCCAAATTCGTTTGGTCATATTTTCTTAGGTCAGTTGTTGTTTTCACTTAAAATTGTGTCCATTTTAAACAATAGAGAGACCCTTTGAGTGATACCGGCCACACTGTGCCTCATATTGAGTCAGGTATGACTCTTACGTGTTAAAAAGGACCCGTTTATCGTTCTCCTAAAGGATCAATACAATCTGAATGTGTTTGGTCAGATTTTCGTAGGTCATTTGTTGTTTTCACTTAAAATTGTGTCCATTTTAATCAAAAGAGAGACCCTTTGAGTGATACTGGCCACACTGTTCTTCAGATTGAGGCAGGGATGACTCATACATGTCAAAAAGGACCCTTTTATCATTATACTAATGGATCAATAAAATCTTAATTCTTTTGGTTGGATTTTTGTAGGTTAGTTGTTGTTTTCACTTAAAATTGTGTCCATTTTAAACAAAAGAGATACCCTTTGAGTGATACCGGCCACACAGTGCCTCAGATTGAGGCAATAATGACTCATACATGTCACAAAGGACCCTTTTATTGTTCTACTAATGGATCAAGATAATATTAATTGTTTGGTCAGATTTCTGTTGGTCAGTTGTTGTTTTCACATAAAATTGTGTCTATTTTAAACAAAAGAGAGACCCTTTGAGTGGTACCGGACACACCATGCCTTGGATTGAGGTGGATATGAATCTTACACATTAAAAAGGACCCATGGATATTTATCCTAAAGGATCAAGAAAATCCATTTTTTTTGTCAGATTTTCGTAGGTCAGTTGTTGTTTTCACTTAAAATTGTGTTCATTTTAAACAAAAGAGAGACCCTTTGAATGATATCGGCCACAACGTGCAACAGATTGAGGTAGGGATTACTCTTACTCATCACAAAGGAACCTTGGATCATTCTCCTAAAGGATCAATACGATCCAATTGTTTTTGGTTGGATTTCTGTAGGTCAGTTGTTGTTCTCAATTAAAATTGTGTCCATTTTAAACAAAAGAGAGAACCTTTGAGTGATATCGGCCACACCTTGCCTCATATTGAGGACTCATACATGTCACAATGGACCCATGGATAATTATCCTAAAGGATCAATACAATAATAATTCATTTTGTCAGATTTTCGTAGGTCAGTTGTTGTTTTCACTTAAAATTGTGTCCATTTTAAACAAAAGAGAGACCCTTTGAGTGATAACGGCCACACCATGCCTCAGATTGAGGCGGGGATGACCAGTACACGTCACAAAGGACACTTGGATCATTATCCTAAAGGATAAATAAAATTAGAATTCATTTGGTCAGATTTTCGCAGGTTAGTTGTTGTTTTCACTTAAAATTGTGTCCATTTTAAACAAAAGAGAGACCCTTTGATTGGTACCTTCCGCACAGTGTCTCTAATTGAGGCGGGGTTGACTCGTACACATCCCCAACACACCTATGGATAGTTCTCTTAATTGATCAACACAATCCAAATGCGTTTGGTCATATTTCCATAGGTCAGTTGTTATTTTCACTTAAAAATTGGTCTATTTAAAAAAACAGAGACTCTTTCTGTAGTAGTGAGTGGTGAAGGGAAACCTTCTCCATAGAGAACCTCAAATGGTTCCATCTATATATATTCCTAGAGTCTATCATTTAATGGTAATTCTACCACATTTATATTCCTATTTGAAGCTCCACTAAACTCTAGGATATATTTTCTAAAAGTATCTTCTAGTTTGTGAAACTTCTTCTTCACTTTCCTTCGGTTTGAGTATGGTATGTTTTTTTCAATATTAGTAGTGTCACTAGAAAATTCCACAAGCCATTTCAAATGAACAATGTAAATAATTTGACCCTAGTAGATATAATTTTCAATGAAACTCTATGAAAGGATACTATAACAAAGGCATATTTCTTTCCTAGCTCATCCACAAAGTGACTCTCTCAGACCTATAAGAAGTATACAACCTTTATAAATCACTCGATATTCACCAAGATAGTGTAAGATATCCTAAGGGTTATAGGTATCCTCATCAAAAAGTCTATCATGAAATCCTACCACTTCCAAATAGGCACTGCAACTAGTTGGAGTATACCATCAGGATACTGCTGCTCGACCTATACCCTCTAGCAGGTAAGGTATCAGGAAACAAATATCAGTGTAAACATTAGTACAAAGACACCAGAACTATTTTCTAAATTAATGGTATATATTTGTAACAACATGTTGTACCACCCATTAAGAGGTATGTAAGACCCTCATAACCACATCCCTCATGAAACAATGTATAGTTACTCTCTCATGCATTCATATCACATCATTATCACCCAACGACCATACAGATATTGAGCCACCTTCAGTTAGTTGTTCCCTAATCACAACACACTATAGGTTATTGTCCTATCTAGGCTTCACCAAATGCAATATAGAATATGTGACCACCAAGGGAGAACATATCATTGATCCCTAATCCCTAGAAGTATCCATCTTCTAATCAGAAAAAATTCTCATAAAACACTACTTCTTCTCTAAAGGCCTATAATGAAGATCCTACTCAACATAAATATTAGGTAAAACATTATCTACGATGTTGTTACCCTTATTTGATATAAGAAAAATATCTATGTAGAGTATATGTATCAAAACGACTTAGTTCAACTTGACAAGCCAACTAAACTGACTTGTTATGTAATATATGTTTAACGGGATAATAAAAACCTCACTTGAATATAATAAAAACAAGACATGTTACTAGGTTACAAAGATGAAACAAATGGTATTCCAAAAATAAATATTCTTTGATCAAAACATGAAAATCTTGAAAGTATGCTGAATCCCCAACCGTCACCATCAAGCCAACCCGAACTGAAGGTAGCAGCAATAAGAAAAGGCAGTGTGCTACCAGATGATCTTACCTTTAACTAAATCCTATAATACAACATCTATAAACAACAAATGTCAGTATTAGGGTTACATCCGATTCTTATTAATATTCCATTATAGTTTTTTTACAATGTCTAATATCAAGAATTCAATAATTATTTCTTTCAAAATAATACATTTTTATTTAGAATTTTCATTAATTAAATCCATTTGTAAATAATTTCCCCTTTGTTTTTCATAATATTATTTCATATTCTCAAACCATAAATATTTAAAGTACTGTTGATAAAATAATAATTCATATCCATTCATCAAGATGTTAACTATTAAACAAATATCCATGAAACAACCTATCATTCAAAGCTATTTGATACACCCTCTTATAAAAACCTGTGAAAAACTATCCATGAAAAAAACATGCAATAAATGAAATTAAATGAAAAATAACTTCATGTTTGGGCTCTAGAATATGGCAAACTTTGTGCTAAAAACTAAAAATTCTCAGAAGTAATAATGTTGGATCCAGCTGATATTGAGTCCTTCTAGTCGATATCACAAAATGTTACCTCCTAGTGGTGCCATACAAAAACTAAGGCTATATGTGTATCTTTCCTGACACACCCAATGTTCCTAGTATTTAATTATAAATATTAATTTCAAAACCATGATCATAATTTTATAAAATAATTTTAAATCCAATTCGATTGGTGTTGGTGTTTTAATACCCATTCACAGATCAAAAAAATCCATTTTCAATGTAAGACCCATTTTTTAAAAAATATTTGTCGTTCTATGAAATATTTAAATCAACATATCACTTTAAATCAATGATGAAAAAGAATTAATTTATCAATAGTGAAATTAAATTATTAAAATTAACCCATTGTATAGAAACACCAACCTCAACACGGTAAAAACCTAGCTTCCTTCGACAACGCTGAGCAGAACCTAGTAGAATGACCATCAAAAGACAAGTCATGATAATAGAAAATTATATATGATCACAAATCTAAACACAATTGTTACTAAAACCAAACCCAAATAATAACCATAAGGATTAAAAATTCGGATATACGAAACCCAACCATAATGGGTATCAATTGATGAAATAATTTACTAAGAAGGGATAAATTCACCCAAAATGAAATAGGTAGAGTCTCTATGTCAAGATCAAGGAACCCTACAATCAATTAAATAAGAAAACACTCATATTCCACCTTAAAATCCCAACATCAAACTATTACATGGCGTATAATCCCCTTACATGTCATTTAATCCAAGATGCTCAATTGCACTGAAACATTTGTCACCTTTTAATTAAAAACCCCATATTTTCCATTACATGAAATGAACCTATTATATAGAATTTAAACCCCTAACAATGTGTTTCTAGTTCCTTAAATCTTTTGGAAAACATTATATGGTGTATAACCCTTTTACACGACATGTAATTTTCTATAAGACTATGTAAATTATATGCTTAAATATAAAAACTCAAAACCACACTCCAATATTTATCCAAACATAAAAAAATAATCCCTATAAGTCTTTAAAACTTTTATACCCATAATCTATTAATTAAAATAAATAAATATCCTAGAACATTATGTAATTTATTCTTGTAAAGTATCTACATCCCCAATAATCTTGCAAATTCACCCAAATAAGGATGATAAACCAAGAATAAACAAGGAAGTACCATTAAATAATAATATGGTGTTACAATATCTCCACCATAAACACTTTCTAACCCTAGAAATCCATCAAAATCTAGGATATGTAAAAACAATAAGGTTAATACTGCCTCATCAAGGATTCCTAATCCCATATATTGTATCTATCCCATCCACACTACTATAGTACCCATACCATAGGAATTATTTAACACACAACACCTTGTTTTAGTGATCTATCATCTGAACTGGATACACTATAATGGTTTTATTAAGATAAAGAATAACATCTTCTCATTAAACCACATGGTAGGGATTCGGTATATAGTTCTTTTGTCAGGAAACATGAAACATATCTTGGATGGTTGTCAAACCATATGGTAATTCTAACTGATAGGCCACCCACCCTAATAATAAAATGATCTCAAATGGGCCCCCAAACCACTGTGCCAACATAATCTACTTACCTTTTCATCAATGACCCAAGTGAGATAAAGCTCTACAAAAGACCTAATCACCAACCTCAAACTCTAGTGTCCAATTTTGATAGTCCTCATAAGATTTCTTATTAATCGATTCCATGATAAATCTCCTCTAGCCCATATTAACCATCTATGCCATCCCCTAAATAATACTTTCCCAACCAAACATAGTTACCCCAACTCTTCCCAATACAAGGTACATATATATGGCCACCCATACAAATCCTCAAATTTCAATATATTTATCGAAAAATGATATCTATTTTTATATGTAAATTTAACCAAAGGTAAATAATTTTCCAATATCATCTTAAATCAAGCACACAGGACATTAACATATGCTTTATAACCTGGATAGCCCTCTCTTTTTATCCATTCATCTGAGGATGGTATGTTGTGCATAATTTAAACTAGGAACCCATCGCCTCTAGTAATACATTTCATAACCTAGATGTGAACCTTCATTACCTTCCCAAAATAACCACATAAGGAACACCATGAAGCTCCACAACCTCTCAGACATACAATTCCCCAATCTATTTGACTTTCTTTATCTCCCAAATAGGTATGAATGAACTAATTTAATGATTCAATCAATGATTTTCAAAATTTCATCCTTCCCACTATGATTTCATGGAAAACCGATGATGAAATTCATGTAAATCCCATCCCACTTTCACACTATACTAGGTAAGGGATGTTACAACCCTATAGGTCTCTAGTTTTTTTCCTTAAATCTATAACAGGTAAGACACCATGTTACAAAATCCACAATCAAGCATCTCATTCTCTACCTTCTAATAAAAAGGTCTTAGATCATGATAGATCTTGGTAACTCTTAGGTGTACACATAAAAAATAATTGTTTCTACAATCTTAAAACTCCTTCATCAGGTAAAGTATAACAACCAACCTACTATTGAAGATAAAAGATCCATTGTGATACCAAGACAACTCACTCGAGGTCTCCACGCTATAAAAAATTTTACCTATGATTTAACATTCGTTTTCTGTTACTTGATCCATCCAAAATCATTGTTGAAAATATGATAGAGATTTTATAAAAGATAAAAACCCATTTCCATCGACCTCTTCCACTTAAAAGCTCATCTCAGCAAACAAACTCATCATATTCCACTCATAAATTAACTTTTTTCACAGATCGTGTATGAAATTTTTCTCTCAACTCTGCAACCACTACATTCCCTTTACCTGTGGCATCAGAAATGTCAAAATCAAAATCCTGAGGATGTTATACCAATCATATATGTTTTGAATTGAAATCCGTAAGAGTAAAAATATATTTGATGATCTTATTATCATAATATATTTTAAAATACTCCTAAAATATATGGTTACGCCACATTTTGAGTTCATGCATAACTGCTCCCAACTCAAGATAATGGGTAGGGTAGTTCATCTAATGAGGGTGTAACTAGAATGAGCCATAGGCTACCACCTACTTCCCATGCATCCAGACACATGACAAAACCATAAAAAAGGAATCATAGAAAATTTCATAACCTGATCATGGATTTGGAGGAATCAAAACTAGTACTGAGGTCGTCCTCGCCTTTAGATCCTCAAAATATCGTTGATAATTTTCATTCAATTCAAACTTTACACCCATACTATTTACATCTTTTATCGAATAAGTGATCTTGGAGAGGTCCTAAAAACCATCTATAGTAACAATCCAACCCAAAAAATCTCCAGATCTCAAACACATTTCATGGATTCCCCAATGACATATCTTCCTATTCCATTTTAGGATCTACTATAATTCCCCAATTAGTTCATAAAATACATAAACAAAATAGGTTCATTATTGAGACTAAATGTCATTACCAGAAACTCAAAATTCCTTTATCAACTCCAGAATGATATCTTATGTATTTCATCTTCTTAGACTCCCAAATTGTGGTACCCTGACCATCAATCAATATTAGAAAACCAATTATCCCTACTAAGATTATCTAAGGGATCATCAATCATTGTAAACGGATATTAATTATTAACAGTGGCCTTATTCACTTATAATTAATCATTTTCAATGTATGAGGATCCCTTCTTCTTTATGGGGAAATATAAAATGTTAAAACCATAGTGACACATTGGGATAAATAAATAAATTTTCTTATAGTCCCTCAAGATTGACCTTAAGTTCCACCAACTCAGTTGGTTCCATATGGTAAGATGGAATAGAAATGGGAATCATACTATGGATTAGTTCTATAGTAAACTTTACCTCTATATATAGTGGTAAACTAGGTAAATATTCCAAAAAGACCCCAGGGTATGAGAAAACCATTGTAGGAAGTTGAACACCCAACAAGTGTTAACTAACTCAAGAAACATCTCTGAAAAATATCATGCGATTACCCAAAAATAAGAAACAACATGACCTACCCTTTTTGATCTAGAGTTTCACTAACCATAGAAAACATGAGTGACCCCATCTTTATATGATAACTTAAATAGATAGTGATAACATACAATCTGAGCCTCTTAGGGAAACTAACCCTCAAGAAAACATTGAAGTATTTTTACTTGATTGTGTTTGTTGACAAATAGGGGTTCCATGGTTAGTTTTCTAGTTCCAGATATATTTTTGATGATCTATTTTGAAAAATAACCATCAAAAATGAATTTAAGATATGGAGATGGTACAAAAAAGAATGTATACAAGGTGGGACAATTTTCAAGTGTTTTATAAATTTTTTGGTCCAAAAATTGGAGAATGGAGAAAACTATTTTCGGAAAAGTGGGTTTCATTCCATTTTCAAGGAGCCTTTTAAATTTTCACACCATGGATGTTTCAAAATAATAACATGAAAATATGTAAAAGGAAAGATTGGTGTGTATGTTATGGATATGTACGAAAGGTAAGGTTACCTGAACATGAGACTATAGTTCTTGGGAAGAAGTTGTGTTCCTTGCAAATAGGGTCTTCGAAATTCATATAAATAGACATCTAACCCCCCCCCCCCTCATTATACATAATCTCAACACTTAGAGAAAATTGGAGCTATGGTCGTGAAAGTGGTGAGGTAACGCAAGTAGTGAGTTGGTCATTAGTTGCATGCCAGATGGTAGATGTGTGCTAATAGGTATTTGGGTTTAAAATGGTGTGTTTTAAGAATATTGTGAGTATAATAAGGGTTTTTCATGAAATTTTGGAGTAGAGAACATGTTTTTTATTCTATGAAAAAGGTAACACTTTCTCATCATGCTTAAAGTAGTGTGCAAGTCACCCTGAGGTTGCACAAAAGTGAAAATATTTCCAATTATATCTATGGTAAATTGTTATTCATCAGTGGATCAAAGGATAACATCAACATAGCATCTATATATAGTTTAGGATGCATCATTCATAAAAATGAAGGTATATACAAGTCTATAAACTATGTGTGGATCCCTTTCAAGAGCAGTGAGTGAAGGAAGAGGAAGATGGTGATCCTTTCTATCGTAAGTGATCTAGAGAAAGATACATAGGGATTGACCCTTGGGAATGTTGTGAGAGGACCCTAAACCTTGTAAATTTAATGATCTAGGGAATATAAGTGATCTATCCAGAACGTTGTAAATAAAAATTCTCTTTCAGTGGATTTGGTACATCAGCACAGTATCATTGTATTCTCCAAGGACATAGCCCAGTGTGGGTGAACCAAGTAAAATTTTTGTGTCCTGTGTAAGATTTAAATTCTATTCATATATTTGTACAAGAGAAATATAGAAGTGTGTTTTTTTAATGATTAGAAAATATCAATATGGGTAGTAGTTTTAATTTTTCATATCCTGATTCACCTCCCCACCCCCACCCCACCCCACCCTATTAGGGTATTTAACCTAGTGTACCTAAAAATTGGTATCAGATGGAAAGGTTGAAATTTATTAGTTCTCTAATAGTAGAATAAATGGAGGTGGTCAATCATAATGTAATTCTGATCTTTGATGAAAATAATTTTCAATTATGGGATAATTGAATGAATCACTACTTCTGATCATTAGGAATGGATATCTATATAGTAGTGATGCATTATATTTCAGTTAGTATTTAATGTGGGGATTTATCAGAAGCTACAGTATTGGAATTTGATAGTGACACCAAAGGTATCAATGCTTTACAGGGACCTATATCAAAATAAATCTATACAAATATGATGTCTTATAAAACATCATATGCTATGTGGAAAATGTTTCTGAATATTTATAAGGTCACCTCAAAAGTTAGATAATAAAAAATGTAGGATTTATAAAAAAATATATGAGGATCTAAAAATGCACCTCAATGAGACTTCTCATACATTATTTGATATAGAAAATGTCATTAGGGAAGACATTTTTGGGCTTGGATAAATTATTGAAGGTATAAAAATTGTGAATCATATCTTGAGAAAAATTCCAACTTAGTTAAACCTAAATGTTTCAGTGTTATAACTTAATGATCTAAAAGAGATAACATTTGATAACTTACATAGTAACCATGTCACATATGAAATGAGAAAAAATGATAATGATTTTGTAGAGAAGGTGAATTCAAAAGACGTGGAACTCAAGGCCATAAAGAAGCTCACCATTGAAGATGGTCAATAAGATGAAGAGACAGATGAGGTGATGTCAATCCCTACCTAAAATATTCAAATAGAAAAAGTAAAGTTCAAAAGGAAACTATTACTTGCATTATTTTAATGTGGAAAGGTTAGACATCTTGTAGTGAGGTTTTTATAGAAGTCTTAAGAATGAGAAGAAGATGAAGTTTAAATTCCCAGGAATAATTATTCATCCTATATGAAAGGGAAGAAGTAATTTAAGATAAATTTATTTAAATATGATAATCTAATTTTAATAGAATATGATAGTTTAGAAAAATATGAGGAAGATGAATTGGAGAACTGTAAGGATCATGAATATGATACTACGGTGGATGTTTATGGAAATTCTGTGATAAAAGAAAAATTTGATAATGATGAAGGTGAATTTGAAGGAAGATTTGACCTTCTTGTAAAACATGAAGCTTCTCTTGAGGAAATAGATGTTCAGAGATATAATATGAAGATATCAAATAAAGTGGTTGATGATTCCAAACATTAAATACAGCATTTAGTAGAAGAGAAGTCTGAGATGAATTATGAAATTAAAAAACTGAAGTCTTCAATTCTATAAATTTGTTATAAGGTTGTTGAGAACAATATCAAAATTGAAGAACATAATATAGAAATAGATATTTTTATTGAAACTGTAAAAGTCCAAATCAAACATATTGAAGAAATTTAAGAGGAAGTTTCTAGCATTTGATGAAGAATTAAGGATCAATAAAAAATGTTGACTCTTGGTATGACATCAGAAAAGAAGATCATATAATAAATATGAAAGATGAAAGTAGAGTACAGTGGTCCCGTGAAATAGAAGCAACATTTACATTCAAATGATAAGGATGGTAAAGGTCTTGATCGAAAATAAAAAGTAGTAATGGTTGATGTTAGACCACAAGAACCCATTCCAATACTATAGATTGATTTGGTTATGATAAAAAATTAGATGATTCAGAGAATTCATGGGACAACCAGTGGTGTAGTATTACCACACTGGAATGTACCCCTCCTGAGATGTTATTGTTGTGGAAAAATGGTACACTCAAAAAATGTATGTTCCATATTATATAGGTATAGAAGGAAGAAATACCAATAGATAATGGCATACATAGCACAATTTTTTCGCACATCATTTGATGGTCACTTTTCTAGTGTAGATTATTCACGCACATGGAAATATATTTCTCATGAACTGTACAGAGGAATGTGTCGATGAATACTAAATTTGGTCATATGTAGCATCCCAATGTATCATCAATTGAGCAGGAAATTAAAATTTTATTTGAAACACTATGGGATAAAGTTGGTCTATTGTATACCTAGTAATATCAAGATTATCATTCCATTTAGATTATGAAGTCAAACACTTGGATGAAAAATAAAAGGTATGAGGAGGTAGTTATTGCCGAGATTGCATTTAAAGCATTAGATAACATTGGAATATGGATCATTTATAGTGGATACACCTTTCATATGATAGGAAATAAGGATCTCGCGACCAGAATTAGGTATTATAATAAAGTTATCTTATGATTTGTAAATGATGAAGTATTGAAAATTATTTTCTCTAGAAAAGAAAATTTTAGGGGAAAATACATGAGACATGAAGATGTCATAGTTGATGATGGTCTTAGTCACAACTTACTATGTTTCAGTAAATTTTGTAACTCTAGAAATTCCATAAGATTCTCAATTAAATTATTTGTCATCAATTAAAAAATATGGTGTTTTTGTTCTATAGGAAAAATCATGAAAAGGGGGATTTATACCTCGTGAGTGGAGAACATGATATGTGATTTCTATCTACAGAAGAAGAAAATAACTTATGGCATAAAAATCTTGGACACTTGAACCAAAATCTCTTACTTGATCTGCTGAAATACGATGATGGTTGACATCTCCCTAGATTATCTTGGGATCATGCCCATATGTTTGATTCATGTAAACAAGTGAAGATCATTCAAAGGACATATAATTAAATAGAAAAAAAATCATAAAAATTTCTCAAGTTAGTCCATATTGATGTTTGTAGAAAATTTTCACAAAGGGATATTGATGGGGGGTATATTATGTTCTCTTCATTGATGATTACAATAGAGTGGTATGGATTTCAATAATCACTCACAAATATGAGGTATTTGGTTGCATAAAAACCTATTAAAGTGAAGTTGAGTAGACACTAGGTTGAACAGTCTGGAAGATCTAAAAGATAATAAAACATATTTTACAAACATCTGAGTGGAGTATTATCTTCAAAAACATGGGATAAGGCATCATGTTTCATTGGTAAGAGCTCCACAATATACTGGAGTAGTTGAGAGAGGAAATTGTATTATTAACAATATTTCCAGAACAATTATCTATTAGAAAGACCTTCTACAGAGATTTTGGATAAAAGTTGTGATGAAATCAGTCTACACATCAAATAGATATTTATTATGTCCAAAAGAAGAGAATACTCCATATGAGATATAGTATGGAAGCAATCTGTCATTGAAGTACTTTTGAGTCTAAAGAAATAAGTGTTACATTCTCAATAAGGAGAAACATAAAAAATTAAAATCCCATGGAGATGAAGGGACATTTATTTTCTACTAAAAGAAAATAAAAGTATATAAATTCTTAAATAAGGGTCTAGGAAATATAGTTGAAATCCATGATATAACTATAGTTGATAATGAATAGAATATTCATCAATTACATGACCTGTCTCTAGAGGATAGGGATGAGGAAACATGTAGATCCGGAGATGATCTTGTTCTAGAGGATGATTCAGAAGAGGACTTCAATGATGGGAAGGATGAGGATAAATTAGTATTTATATAGATAATAGTGAGAGGAGTAGAAATTAAAATAAAAAATATATAATTGTTGATCAGAGATCACTAGTTTATACAAGGAGGATGAATACTCTAGAGCATTCACTATACTTATCACATGTAGAGCCTAAATATTTTTTTGAAGCATCTTGGGATGAGAATTGGGTTCAAGCTATGAATTCAGATCGTGGAAAAATTTAAAAGAATCATACATGGGATATTGTTTTGAGGCCAATAGACAAAAAATTCATCGGTTCTAAATGGGTCTTTCATAATAAGATGAATGAAGATGGTGTTGTGATTCGAACCAAAGCATGACTAGTGTGAAAAGGGTAATCATATCTAGAGGGTATTGATGCTGATCAAACTTTTTCACCTA
This sequence comes from Viscum album, assembly GCA_963277665.1. Taxonomy (NCBI): domain Eukaryota; kingdom Viridiplantae; phylum Streptophyta; class Magnoliopsida; order Santalales; family Viscaceae; genus Viscum; species Viscum album. The sequence goes on from OY728165.1 coordinate 1,097,210,949, forward strand.
TTTCATTGATGGAGATAATTAGATTATTCTTGGCCATTATAGTGAAAATAATGTTGAATGTTTTCTAGATAGATGTCAAGTCTATATTTATGAAAGTATTTTTAGAAGAAGATGTTTATATTGGGCATCCATATGGTTTTATTATTCATGAATATGAGAATAGAGTTGGATGGATGAAGAAGGTGCTCTATGGGATGAAGAAAACACAAAGGTAGTGGTATTCATGATTAGATTAGTTTTTGAATAATCTCAGTTTTCAGTAAGGTATAGTTTAATAAAATCTATAATTCAATGATGATAGTAATCAAATAATAATGGTGTTGGTATATGTCGATGAAATAATATTTAGAGTATCAAATTAATCTGAATAAAAAAGATTCATATATTTTATGAAAAGTGAATTTCAAATGTCAATTATTGGTGGAATGACATTTTCCCTTGATTTATTTGTAACACAAGAAATGATTGTAATATTCATTTCTCAATCAAAATATGCCAATGTAGTTTTGAGAATTTATGGAATTGGTAATACCAAGGAGATGAAGACTCTGGTGGACACCCAGATGAAACTATCTCAGGATGATGAAGGTAGAGAATTTTTTTACAAAATATAGGCAGAACATTGGATGTCTTTTGTCCTTAATAGTGACACAACCAGATATTGTTTTTTCACGTGTCAAGCAGCATGATATCAAGGTAATACCAAATAAATACAATGATTATAGTGAAATTAATACTTAGGTATATCAATATCATAGAGTAATTTATGTTTATGTACAATAAAAAATCTTATTAAATGTTATTGGGATATACAAATGTAGATTGTGTTGGATCATCAGATGATAAGAAATCAATGTCAGTAGGTGCTTTCTATATTGGTGTATTGTTTATTGCTTGGCTAAGAAAGAAACAATATTCAATTTCATTGAGAACCATAGAATATTTGTATGTTTCATCCACTCAATAATGTAAGTAGTTATTGTTGATGAAGGAACAGCTTCATGATATGGGAATTGAAGTGAATTCTTCAATCGTAATCCCCTATGGTAAATCAAGTGTTATAAATCATAGTAAAAAAATCAATTACATCACCCACAGAAAAAGACAATTGAAATAAAATATCATTTTATAAAGGATAAGGTCTAGTAAGGTATTTTGATGATAGAGTATGCTCCTACAAAACAACTGGTTGTAGAAATTATGACAAAGGACTTTTCTTGAGATTCATTTGAGAGGCATCGACTGGATCTGAGAGTTCATTCGACTCTCCACACTCGAAAGAGTGTGGATGTGGGACCCCTATATCTCTGAGGTATGGTGTTTTTTACCATAATTTGATAATATTTGTTCATAACCCTATTTAATACATAAAAGGAAACACATTAGGGTTCTTTAAAAAATGGATAAAAATTATGTCCATAATAGGGAGAGAATGTCTTTGTTAAGAATCATTGAGAAGTTGACAGGTGGAGTAGTGAGAAGGGGATCACCGAGATAGAGGGAGTTTTATAATTTTATGATTCTAAAATTGATCGATCAAAGTATATATATCCTGATAGATAAGGTTATTTATGAAATAAGAAGAATGGTTTTGAAATGGAATGAAGTGTTTAACCGATGAACTTTGCAGTGTACTCTAGTTTCTCACACTGAGTATTGCTGATGTGGTATTAGAGTGTGTGATGAACATTTATTTTGTCTCTATCTTAATCGCAAGAGGAAAATGGTGGTAGAACATTGAAGATGTTTTAATTATGCATCAAAATGTTAAGAGTTTTATTTTTAAGCGTTTTCAAAAAAAAGGAGAGATTTTTGGGAAATATCCTACAAGGAAACATTGGATCGTTTTTGGGTTGATTGTGCTTGTTGAGAAAATGGGATTACATGGACATTTTTTACATATTATAGGTATTTTTGATGATCTATGTTAATAATGAACCATGGAAATGTAATGGGTGATCTGGAGGTTATAAAAAAGAACCTATACAAGGTGGCTCTGTTTTCGAGTGTTTGCCAAATTTTTGTGTCAGAAAATTGGAGAATGGAGAAAAGTGTTTTGGGAAAATGGAGATGCATGCCAGTGTCATAGAGACTTAGAATTTTTTTCTCTAGGATTTTTTCAAAATAAAACCATTAAAATATAGAAAATGAAAGTGTTAAACACAAGTTATAGAGCTACATGAAAGCTGAGGTTGCATGAACACGAGACTAGCACACTTTGGAATAAGTTGTGCACCTTTCATGTAGGGTTTGAAAAATTCCAATAAATATATTTCTACCCCCCTAATTCTATATAATCTCAACACATAGAGAAAATTGTATCACTAGTTACACAAGTGGTTAGGGTGTGCAAGTAGGGATTTATTCATAACTTTTATGTCAGATGGTATTTATGTGCCAATAGTGGGTTGGGCATAAAAAGGGTGTGTCACACAAGTTGTGTGTATAAGAAGGTTTTGTTTTGCAAGTTTAGAGTAGCACACATGTTTTTTTTGGACAAAGGTAACACTAGTGTTTTTTACTTAAAGTAACCTACAAGTAACCTTGAGGTTGTGGAAAGTTAGAATTTTTCCACTACATCTATGGTAAAGTGGTATTCATCAGTGGATGAAAGTGGAACTTCAACATAACATCTATTTATAGTTTAGGATTCTGAATTTATGAAAATGAATGGACCTATATGTCTATAAATTTTTTTTGGGTCCCTTCCAAGATGAGTGGGGAAGTAAGAGTATGACGGTGATCCTTTCCACTGGCAGTGAGATAGAGAAAGAGACATAGGGAGTGACCCTTGGGAATGTAGTGAGGATGATCTAAACATTGTAAAGGTAGTGATCCAAGTCATAGAAGTGAACTAGTCTAAACCTAGTAAACATCAGCTCACTTTGTTTGGATTTGGTACATTGGAACATTTTCGGTGTATTCTCCTTGGACGTTTCCCAGTAAGGTTGAAACCAGTAAAATTTTTGTGTATCATGCATGATTTAATTTATATTCATATATTTCTATAGGATAAAGAGAGAAGTGTGTTTTTTTAATGGTGAAACAAGATCAAAAGGGGCAGAAGTTTCAATATTTTATACCTTGATTCACCCCATTGTCTATGTATTTAACCTAGTGGACCTAATTGCCTCAAAACTAATCATATAATCCATGAAAATAATCAATTAGAATATTTCATGATCAATCGTAAATAATTCCCACTAAACATCAAAGTTGTCTACCAACACTCGACTCATAAGGCATTTGAAAACTTGTTTAGAATCCTTTCTTAAATTCATGGAAACATACAAAAATAATTGATATGGTTCCAAATTAAATGCAATCATGTCAAATAAATTTGAAAATATAAAATAATTAGTGGAACATATATCAAACAAATCCATCACCATAGAAGATGAGATAAACATTCAACCTCTAACATTATCAAAACCTACTTCATAATCCTCTATCCCACACTCCTCTACATAAATCAATCAGGTATTTTCCACATAAACATCTCACTTAGGATTTAAGTTATAGCAACCACACATGGAATAATTTTTATTAACATATGAACCCATTATGATCGTGGGTCCTACCCTACTTCCATGAGATATATTTTCAATAAAAACATTTTAGATGACTAGATCTTATTTAAGGATGAAAAGTCTTTTGATCATCCACAATTTAGGCTTAGTGGGAACACTATTATCACACTAATAATATGCAACCTATTAATTCCCTATCGAATCCCCTAAAAATTTTCTACTAGAGAACCAGTCACTCTTATGCTTACTTTTATAGCCTGAAGTCCTACCCTAGAAAACTACTAAACCAACTAAAGCTCCACCCAATCCCATCATCCCAAATATTTCTACCTCTTCCAAAGCATCCTGGTCGACTACCTCTAAAATTTCTAGAAGGTAAATGAGTATCCTCATCGAAAAAATATAAGGCATCATTTCTAACTAAAACGGATGAGGAATTCGATACTCATTACTAAAAATCTATTTCTCCAAATGCACCAACTCAGAAAAATGTGTAGAATAATCCAGAATGGTATTCACGCCCTTCTGTATGGTCAGAAACTTTTGGTTCTTCACTACATGCATTTTCTTATCATAAAACTTCTGATTAAAGGTCTTCTTGAAATAATTCCATGTAATTTCCTCATTCAACGTAGATTTTAAAATATAGTCCTACCAACTCCTTCCAGATCCCTCAAACATATATGTGGAAAAATTAACATTATATTTTTCATTAGTTTTCATGAAGTTGAATATTCTCTCTAACCACTCAATCCACCCCTCATATTTTTGGTTTTTTTGTATCTAAAAGATATGGATATTTCCTGATTAGTAAATTCATATAAATGATCTACTACAAATCCTAGGTTCCTGACACCCACTTGACCCAAAGTCTAAAAAATGTGGATTAAAAATTCATCAAAATAAGGGTCCAATGGAAAATTTTCTTATGTGTCCTATCTCACATCTTCCCCTATTGAATTTTTAAGAGGTATTCTCAGTTAAATTGTATAAAAAAATACAATAACCAATCGGTCATGAGAAAATTAAAAAATCATATAACCAAATTTACATATTGTTAACAAATATTTAAAATATTATGATTTTAATGAAACTAAAAAATATAGAAAATAAATCCCTTACTTACAATAGAATGGGTTAATTAAAATTAACTTCCCATAGAGTTCATTCAAATAACCTCAAACTACAAGTCACAAACCTAGTTAAAATTTTGCAACCCCCTATGTTTACTCAGATGTATTCATGAATGTGAGCTGGACTAGCCCCTTTTCCACAACTACTATCTGAATTATGACGGTCCAAACTTCTATATAACTAAGAATTAGAACCAAACTGAATAATTATTGACATAATTTTTCTTCTACATCCCATTTATAAAAAATTATAGTGAACTAACCCTGGTTAACTAAACAAGCCACCCATGCTGACCCATCATGTAATATAGGTACAAGAGGATAATAAAAACCAATCATGAATATAATAAAAAAATACCTTCAACCAGAGTAAAATAATAGGAAACAAATAAGATAATAAAAGCATATATAATCCAAGAAAAATAGGATAAACTAAAAATTATTTCAAATCACATGTTTCTGACAGTCACCTCCAAACCACCCAGAACCAAAGGCAGCAGCAAAAGATAAGACCACATGCTTCAAGATGCACTTACCGTTACCTAAATTCTATAATACAACATCTAAAAATTCCAAAATTCATAAGTTGGTTGTGATCTAAATCCTATTAGGATACCACCATTGTTTCTAAACAAGGTCTAATATCATGAATGAAATAATTATTTCTTTTAAAATAAAATATTTTTAAAATGAAGTTTTAAAAATTAAATCCAGTTGTAAATCATTTTCCCTTTGGTCTTTATAAAAACCTTTAATATTCTCTAACCATAAATATGTAAATTTGAAGTGATAAAATGGGAAATCCTATCTATACATCAAGATGTAAATATATAAACACATATCCATGAAACAACTTATCATGTGGAGCTATGTTGTACAACCTGTTATAAAAACATGTTATAAAAATCTATTATAAAAAAATATTATGAGAAATAACCATAAATGAAAAAGAGAATCAGATTTGGGATCAAGACTAATGGACACTACATACTCTACACTAAAAATCCTAATGATGTAGAATGTTTGGTACAACTAATATCGAGTCCTCCTATTCGATATCACATAGGGTAACCACCTAGTGGTGTCGTACACAAGCTATGGATAATTGTGTCTCTTTCCTAATTCACCCAAGGTTACCAGTGTGAAATTTTATAAAATAATTTCAAAATAATTATCATAAATTTATAAAACTTTTTAAAATCCATGTTGATCCACTTTTCTATTTGAAAATCCATTTATACATCAAGGAAATCCATTATCAAAAAAACCCTTTTAAAAATAATATTGTATTTAAATGAAATTATTTAAAACCACATATCAATTAAAAAAATGGAAACCCAAATAAATTTATCAATAATGACATAAAATTTATAAAATTATCTCATTTTATGGAAACACCATCCATAAAAAGGTATAAACCCGGATTCATTCAACAACAGTGACAGAAAACCAAGACAACGACCATCAAAAGACACGGGACACCATGAAACCTAAAACAATTGATAGAAAATACTATCCAATCAAAAATATAAACACAACCCCTCCCAAAACCAAAGACAAAGAAGAACTATAATTATTACATACCCAGATAGAAGTAACCCAACTTCAATGGTGATCAATCACTAAATAATGAAACTCGGAAGGTATGTGATCACCCAAAATCATATAGGGAGATTTTATCGGTTAATAGAAATGAATCCCACAATAAATAAAAAATTAAACCACTTAGGCATCACAATAAAAGACCAGTTTGTGACTATTAATTAGAGAATTATTCCATTATATATTTAGCAATCCATATATCTCATAAAAATCAAAGAAACTATCACATTTTTATTAAAAATCCAATATTTTCTATTACATTATGTGATCACATTGCACGGTGTGTAAAGTCATTGTGTTGTTTATCTAGTTCAAAACATCTTCCCAACATATATTACGGGACCTATAATCCATCTAAACATAATTTATTCTCCCATCAGACTGTAGAAAGAGAAGGTTTAAGTTAACAAACTCAAAAACCCCACTTTAGGAATTCTCTGAACTTAGGAAGAACCATGATAAGTCTGTGAAAATTTGATACCCAAAATCCATTAATTAAAATAAACATATATCCATAAACAATAATTCATTTTTTTACAGAAAAGTATCTCCATCCCCATGAATCCCACAAATACTCCAAAACATGGATGATAAATAAAGAAAAAACAACAATTAACTGTAAATCATAATGAGTTTTTATAATGTATAAATATACTCTACTTAGTTCCTCTACCTTAGTTTCAGGTAACACTGTGTGAAGATATAATGGAGGATCTTTTGGTCAGTTTAGACTAAAAACCTCTCACCAAATAGAGAGTGCCTCTAATACTTCAGAGCATGAAACACTTTTACCAGATCTAATTCATTTATAGGTTAATTATTCTCTTAGGTTCATATTAAAATGAACTATAACCCAATACACTATCCATCTACATCAGAACCACTCTTATACCAATTTATGATGCATCACTGTATATATTATAACATATCCCTAGATCAGAAAGTATTAACATTGGATCTATATGCAACCTCCACTTCAGATTATAAAACTCCTTCTCACACTGATTTGACAGTTGGAACCAAAATCCTCTCTTAGTCAATGTCGTCCTAGGTGCTAATAATTGAGATAAGTCCAAGATTAAACATCATTAATATCTTAGTAAGCCCAAAAGTCTTAAAATATTAAATACATTCCTTGTATTTTTCTAGGACATCACTACCTTCACCTTCTATGGGTCCAAGGACATACCTCTCTTAGACACCACATGACCCAAGAACTAAACTTCCCGACTCAATAAGTTACACATTGTAGGTAAATCTTAATGTTGATGTCTCAAAAGCATCATGAAGACTATCTACAGTAGTATGGAATTGTTCTCCAATTTTTGTGAGTATATGAGGATTTCATCTATGATCAGCATGATGAATGAGTCCTTGTAAAGGAGAAATATATTATTTATGGTAGTCATAAACATTTTTATTTCTCTTTTCAGTCTTAGAAAAACTCACCAAGTACTCATAAATCCCATACCTAATTCAAAACACTATATATGGGATGTCCTCATCTCTAACCAACAGCTGGTGGGGTGTTGACCAAATATAATTATTATAGAACCACCAGGCTCCCCATAACTGGTCTAAATGTCCATAGATCCTAGGAAAATAGTTTATGTTCTTCACTGTCATAAGGTTCATCTCTTAGTAATAAAAAATGAATTGAGGAATAACATATGGCTTATTAATGAACTACATTGGTTCACCCCCACAGTAAAGTAATCAACATGATATGTCCCTTAGGATTCATGTTCTTGAGTTGTACCGTGAGATCCATCATATTGTCTTGTACCATATGATATGGGAGTATGGAAATGGGATTTTCACATGGCCTCAGATCTATCTCAGATTCAACTTCTCTATAAAGAGTTTGTCTTGTAATTTCATCCAGAAATAAATCATCATAGAGATACACTACTGTATGAAAAGTAGGGGGATTCCACTGATCCTATTGAAAGATCCAAACATACAATCTATGATGTGATCATCCCAATCTAACTAAATTCTAGACCAGCTCTACTAGATACCAGTTCCTATTCTCTATTTATCATTTACATCTATACCTTCATTAAATTAATAGATATCCATATCTGATAGAAATCATTGTGTGATTGAATTATGATCAGAAAGTCCATGACATGAATCACATTGAATCTATCATCCCTAGTATCACAAAAATCCACATATCTTCTTAATTGGTGATGGTTATAAGAAACTCAGGGAATCACTACATATGGTCCATGTTCATTCCAAATGGTGTATCAAGGGAAATTAAATCATATGACAATTTGAATAGCAAGAAAAAACCATAAATTCAGTATATGAATATGATTGAATGGGAATAATTGGTATTATGTAGGGAAATAGATAAATTATATTAGATCAATAACATACCTAGAGCAGTATATGGTCCCTCACAACAATCTTTTGTAGTAAGGTTCTCTGTGTAAACCCATATTTTCTCATCTTTGCATCCCTATCATTGAGTCTTCTTAGTCTTGTACATGTATACATGGGTTATACCCTTTCTTGGGACCACAAACATGCCAAAAAGTTCCATCTGACTAATGACTATCCCCATATGAAAACACATTTTCATTATTTTTTTGTCCTTGATCACACATGCCCAATGAAAATTCTATATGGGCCACCAATCCAGATTTCTACACTAGGATAAAAAACATTAACTATGGAGTTCTAATTAGTTAGGATCCCAAAAATAAAGGTACACCTTATTGAGATGGGTAGTAACATTTTTAATTTTAACCCTTTAAGTAAATAAGGTGTCACATTCATCACCCTATAGACAATAACATCATCATTTTGGACCATACATGTCAACCCAGACAATGCCACCACACTTTTGGTTGGGATCCTCCTACGATAACAATGTAGCAACTAGGCCCCTCAGCCATGTAATTTCCCTCAAAGACACATGGTTTCCAAATAAGGGGATTCACCCAAATTTATGAATGGTTCATAAGACTAATTAATAAACCCTAGAGTGAAAACAAGTTCTTTTATTGTGTTTTCTCAACAATATAAACACCCTACAAAACTTCCAAAGAGTTCTAACAACCTGATCAGTACTTCAGGACAAACCTCTTTTACTATGGATTTCAAAAAATGTTGTATCCCAAAACAATGTTTCAAATTTTTGAAATGAGTAGTAATATATACAATTTAAATGCTTCTAAATATTGTTTAATTATAGATAAAACCATTAACTTAGTGTACAAAATAGAATATCCAAACTGAAACATGTATGAAAAATGAAATAGTTAACATCGAGAATATTTGTTTTAGTTGTTAATTATTTGTAAATAATTCATTGAAATTTTATAAATGATTAATATTTAGTAATATAAGTTTTAATATTATTCTAATAAAAATTTATATTAAATCAAAATAAATTATATAGTATGTTAGAGTATGTATAAAGTATTTCAAGACTTGAGATAGTGGTTTATGTTACAATCTCATTTTCAATAGAACTATTCAAGTTTAAATCTCTATTAGGGAAAATTTATTCTCTATTCCTCTCATAAAACCTATATATTTTCTTCTCCTCTAGTAATTTTGAGGTTTCTTAATAATTATATCAATTTTAGCCCTCAGTTAGTCAATGTAATGAAGTAATTTTTAAAAATAATTTGATATTATTTCATCTTTTATGTCAAAAATATTTCTCTTTAATGAAAATTATTTTTATATTGTTTCAAGAATTTTATTTTATGTTCTAAATTATTTTTTTATAGTAATTTTGAATGATATTTTATATTAATTGGAATTTTTTAAAATTGTATTTTAAATGTGTTTTTGTGCAGGTAATATTTTAATTTTTAGAGAAGGGTTAATAGAATATATATTTTTTAATTTACCTAATGAAAGGAATATAACTACATCCTGAATATTACTATTTTTTATCATCCTTTAAATGTTTCCATGTTTTAAAAAATAATATCTAATTACCATTATCCTAGTGATTTTATGTTGTTTAAAAAAAGTTTCTAAAAGTATATGATTGTTTCACTTGTTTTTTAAATCATATTTCAAATTATTTTACCAAATTAATTTTCATTTATGTCAATATACATTAAGGAATATTATACATCACCAGGATATTAACTAATAATATAATCTATGTTATTTCTCTGAATGGATTATGATTACATGATGAATAAATATTTTTGAAAACTAATTCATCTTTAGGGGTTATGTTATATTGAAATTATTATGGTTGTTATGATCTCATGGAACAAATATATATTATTGAGATTATTTAATTGGTGGGACTCATATTTAATATCCCTCTAAAATATTGGGTAAATGTTAATATCTCATGTGATTATATGAAGGTAAATGGAGAGTTAACCAAATCTAATATGGTACTCTATCCATCATGAATTAAAACGGAATGGAGAGTAAACCCAATTCACTATGGACTCTATACAGTTTGTTATGATGGTATTGGTAGTCATACAAGACTAATTAAATTATTTTATATTTTTATGTTTTCTCCAAAAACACCTATGAAATATTCTTATGCTTATGATATGTTATCATGGATCATAATATATTATTGATGATTTTTTACTCCATTGAATCATGTCTTTTTTATAAAAACAAATTATGTCTTGAGTCATGATTTATGATTTAATAATTATTGGATTTATATTTAATAAATTTGGATCCTTATCAAACACCATTATTCTTATATTCTGCTCACTTATGATTTTAAATTTATTTCTCCCATTAATACCCTTACTGTGCATATGAGATCACCCTTACTTATATTTCCAATTTCCCTAGGTCATAATGAAATGTATTAAATATGATAAATCAAAAAGGGGTACCATGTCAGAAGAAATTTTTTAATTTTTTTCAATTTCATTATTGAAATATTTTGATTATGTATCTAGTCATCAAAAATAGTAAACCATTACAATTTTTGTGAGATAATTATTTTTTAATATACTATTTTTTCATATGAAATGATTAAATATATATGTATATTATTTCTAGGTTTCCTATGGAATGGTTTCCTCAATATTTTATAGATCGGAGAGAGAATAGAGAATTAAGTAAATAAAAAAAATAGAGTTATAGAAAGTCTCTACTTGATACTCATAATCTAGAAAAATTTACAACTCTACTTGGATAAACTGCCCATTATAAAATCTATGATTTTGTCATAATTTTCATCTCAATATATATTTATGACATATTATTGTCATCTAATGTGGGAATGAATTATATTTATTTAATAAATACTAAACATCCCAAAAATATGATAGGTTAATAATTTCCCCAAAATCTAACCCAATGGTTAATTTGAAATCCTGATAAAAATAAAAGATAAAAAATAATTTTGGGGGGTAATTCAATAATATAAATTTATTTTTACTTATTTTATAGTGTTGGTTCTTTGAAAAAAAAAAGAGTTATGTTTTATTGACAAGAAGGCCGAGGTAGCTAAAATTTTTCATGTGGTTTCATCATCATAAAAATGGATCTCTTTGATGTAATTCTTAAGATTGATTATATGGTTGTATCCAGGTACCCAATTAATTATTTACAATAAAGACTAACATTAATCACCTTTTATGGAAGTATATTATAATTTTTAGGTTATTGGGACCTAAGGAATACTCATGTGATACCTATTCATCTTGAGGTTGTCAAATTGTTATTCCAAATGTCATCTATCCTAAGAGAGATAAATGAATGAGACTTGGTAAATGGGGTTTCTCCAATTCTTAGGTAAATTATTTTTGCATTACCTTATGATATATTAGGATTTACTTCTGATTAATAAGTTTATATTTCAATTTAAATGGTTCCCAAAATGTTGTAGATATCATTTCCCTAATATCATATAGCTCGAACTGAGTTGAAAGAGTTCAAAATTCAATTGAATATTCCTGAAGATAAATTCTTATAAGACAATAAAAATAATTTATACATGTTATTTTATGATTTATTAGATTAATATAAACATAATACCATCCCAAAAAATAATAGGATGGGAGTCTTTATGAAATTAGATATATAGAAAAGTAACTTGAAATAGGGATATAATGAAATTATTTATAAACTCCCTAACATGCCCATAAATTTCATTAATCATAATACATCATAGGATAACATGGGGACATTCGTAATAAAGTGGTGACAAATAAATACCAATAAGGTAATAATAAATTCTTGGTATAAATTAAAGTGGTACATGTGAGTTATGAAGTATAATAAGTTTGAAAATAATTGTGAGGATCATAATCATGAACATCAATGAGTGATATAAGATGATAACATCAATGTATTATAGGGAAGTGGAAACAACATAAAACATGACATCATAAAAATAAATTAAATCTAAATAAAAAGAAATAAAAAAATGAGATTAGAATAAATTCTAATGCACAATTAATGTTATCTCATGAGATAGAAAACATTACCCAATTAATTATAGGACTATATAATTTTCTTCCCACCTGTTATAATATTATCATGTCCATGCATTTTTGTGAGACATAGATCATAAAAAAAATATAATTTTCTTAATCACTTTGAATCACACTATGAAGAAGTATAGGTTGTATTTCTAATAGTAATAAACCAATTAAGGAATGTTACACCTAGGAGAATACCCTTTTGTTGAAATTTGGATTTTTATTCAAAACACAGAATGATAGCATGGAAAATCATTGGATAATTTAAGAAGAATAATGGGTGTACATAAAGGTTCATGGAAGGGATTAATAAGAGTAAAAGGTGGTATATGATTATTTTGGAATAATTATAATAGTAAATTGAAGTTTAAAAATAGATTTCAATATGAAAATTTTAAAATAATAAGTCTTAATAAAAATAAATTACTTGAATAAAGAGGAAGAGTAAGAGAGTCATTTACATGAGGGGTTTCTTTTAAAATAATAACAGTATAAACTAAATAAGTATGTAACTCCTTGGGAGGGATTTATAGAAGGATGGGGAGAGTAAATTAATTCCAAATTATTTTGAGTGAAGTGTAAAATGAGGTTTTGTGTGTATTTATAAAGAAAGGTATGGTATTTATTTATAATATTTGAAATAATGGTTTTGTACTCTAATTAATAAAATAATAAAAATCAAAACCCTTCACTTGGTTTCTCCCATGGTTTATAAAAAAGACGAGGGGTTATAATATTTTGTTTGGTTAAAAATAAAAATTACTAAAATAATACCATTCATGATGTGTATGTGAATTATGTTCATAAAGAATTGTTTTTAAAACAATAGAATATATTATAGGATCTATAGGAATCATTATAGGTTAGTAAAATTAATGAAATTACATCAAAAACGTTATATTAGATGAAAATTATATTTAGACATGTATTACATTTATAGTACTTATTAAAATTATTTTTATTTATTCTGATGTCAAAATTTATCATGTATATTTATATCGTATTTAATTTTTATAAGAAAATTAGACTATATATGAAAATTTTGAAAAACATTACATTGGATAATTTTTATGTGTTGATTTCAAAAATGATATTTTTTACCTAAAAATTTTTATAAATATATGAATATCCAATTTTAAATAAAAATATTTATTTAATGAAATAAACTGCCCAACCAATATTCATTCCTTATAAAAAAACATGTTGTTTCATTAAATTATGTTACCATTTATAATAAAATAAATATTATTTAATAGAAATATTTCATAATAATATAATTTATTTTAAAGCTCTTGAATTTATCTAAAAGTGTTTTCTAAATGAAACAATATATTTCCACAAAATATAACTTTTGTTTCTTCATATTGAAATATAATATTTAGCAAACTCATTATACAATCATTAATAAATATATAGTAATAATTAAAAGGGATCAATACATTCACTATTTAAAAAAAATTAATAAAACTAGGGTATGTATACATAACCCCTTATTAGACGTTAGTATTTCCAAATGGTGAGATGTGTTATAGTAGTGCTTCCATGGGGTTGTCCAATGAACATGGTTTAGTTATGGATCTATGTGATCTTAGATATCTCACATAAGAAGTTTCTCTCAAGTTTCATTTGAAAAATATCATCTTAGTCTCAACTAGGGTAAATGAACATTGATGTCGTCTCCCTTATACTCTCAGATAAATGGTGTTCATTGGGTACGATCCAACAAGTGAAGGACATGTCTTGGTAATTTTGTGTCAATTCGATGTTATTATAAACCTTAATATATAAAAATAATAATGGTAACAATAAAATGGATATATTAACAATGGGTAATTTCCTTTTACACTTGATAATAAAATTATGGTTGTATTTCATAGTGGCCCAAAATAACAAATGAAATGTAGTGAATGTGTTTTTTATAAATAAATTATTTAATAATTAATATATTCATTCATGATGGAATTTTATTTAAAGAAATTAGTTTCATTTAAGCATCATCATTTCTAGTTTATATCGATAAGTTTCTTATGTTTTATGCTCTAATAAATTGTGTGGAACACTATGTCTTTAATTTTACTATAGGTTTCTAATTCATTTTATCATTAAGAATAAATATATATTTCTGTCTGTCAATTAATTTTTTGAACAATTGAATAGGTAAATGTGTTTTTTGATTAATATTTGGTAAGAGTACTATCAGCTCATGTTGAAGGATTTTAAAATAAATAAGACTACATTCATAAGAAGATATATTAACATTAAGTATCTCATGATTCCATTCATCCTATCCAACACTCATGTGGTTTTCATAGCCCATTTGAATTGGATATTCCTATAGAGTCATCAATTTTTTATTTTTAATAATTTCATCTTGTTTTACTACAATATTTAAGAGGATCATGATCTTCACGTAAGTACCATTTTAGAAACTCTAAATGATCATCACCTTTATAAAAGTTTATTAATATATAACTTTTGATTTTATGAGTTCATAGTCATGCGACATATAGTGTTAAAATAAGGTATTTAATTTGACCTTGATAATGAGGTCATTATGTCTTGGGAAGAAAATAATGACTTCAAGACACACAGTTTCTTGGGTTTTGTTTGTTATTATTGATTATTTTTAAATTATTTTGAAAATTGAGAATAACCTCTATCATATATCACTTGAAATAGAGTTAAAATTATATGTATCCTTAGATATAAAGCTTCATTTTATGAATTGAAGTAGTGGTATACATAATCATCAATCCTGGTCATACATGTTCCATGTAAGGGCTATATAGTGTACTATTTTTCCTCAAGAAACATATTCTATTTTATACTTATAAAATATGATCATGTGGTGGCATATGGTTCTCATTAAATTTTACCAAGTAAAAGAAATAATAATAATCATTAAATTTCTCTAGTTATGCATATGTGTACCCATAAATATTGGATCAAATACCTATTTCTTGATAATCCAATGGTACATACTTATCTTAATTGTTTGGGATAAAAATTTTCTAAAAATGAATTGAATCTTAGGAAAAGGTATTGTGTGTAATATCTGTACACATTTGGTTTTACCACACTTATACCCATGGATAGGGGAATGGGGACACGGAATCTCCCAATTCAAAATTATGATCACAATCCATGTATGAATCAATCGAGGATTGGTTAATTATGATATTTTTTGTAGAAATGTAATTGGAATTAAAAGAAGATAATAAGGTAAAATTTCTAGTCAATTATTAGATTAAACCTTCTCTCTTTGAGCATATTCATAAAAATAAACCAAGAGAAGAAAAATATAAACCTATAAAAATTTATATATGGTGAGGATATGTCCAATGAGTGGTATCTATTTGTAGAGAGTATCCATTGTTTATGAAATTTTTCTGACATCCCTCACTCCTTGAGGAAGGTAGTAAGGAAGGATTATGATCACTCTTATCGGTTTATTAATTCATGTTCTACTAAGATGTATTATGTATTTCGACATTGATATTAGTGGTTGTGAATGAGATGAGTCATAAAAAACAATTCGCAATGTGTTACACTTGATTGCATGTGAAAGGAAAGTGTTGGAAGTTCTTCAGTATTGTTCAACTATTACATGTACCCACTTGAAATGGGATAAGGTATCCCTAGATTTAAAAGTTAGATTTATTCATACCCCATACGGAATGAACTCTATTTTATATATTATTTATTAAATGAAGTAATAAAATAATTTCTTAATGATTAATGATATAACCAAGTTATGGGATATAGGTAATTTTAATATTCATGAGATATTAATGTTTTCTAGCATTAGGTATAATATTTGATAGAGATCCATGATTTAACCCTGGATTTTGTAAGGGCCTCTAGGAAGCTATAGCGAGTCTAGTGAAGTTGATCGTGATATATAATCCATAAATGGATTGGAAGAGGGAGCAGAAAATTCAATTTCTATAATTCAACCTCTAAAATTGAATTTTGGACTTCAAAGGTTCTTGGGGTACCCATATATCATTGGTTCATTTCACTTATAATAATAGTTATCAATTATCCATCAAGATAGTTAATTTTGAAGATTTATATAGTTGATCATTCCATTATCAACTTTTTTTATTAATGATGGTGATACTTCTCAAGTGGAAATGACAACTATTCTAAATATAATGAAGAAGATCCTAAATGTTCAAAATTGGCTTGTGATGGATCTGAGTTTTAAGAAATCTTACACTGATAATTTCCACTAAACTCTAGATTTATTAGTTGGTGATAGTGTATTCATAAAATTATCACCCAATTTAGGTCATTGAACCCTAATTATACACTATAAATTAATGTGAAGGTATATATAACCCCTCATGATAATCGAAATGAAAAGGATGTTTTCATATCATTTTTCATTCCCGTCTTAGATGATATCATTAACAATGAATTCACTGTCTCGTAGCTAAAACAATAATACCCCACTCCATCAGTGGTGTTGATTTGGGAATAAATGGACATTGAGAGGGATGTTATAGTTACTAGGAAAATGATTTGAATTATTATGTCCCAAAATAAAGTGAAACATACATAATATATTATTATGACCCTAATGGCCCAAAGGCCTTCTTTTTATTGATTTTTTATAAATCCCACCCCCCCTAAAGGGATGATGGGAAACCCTTATAAGGTCTATAGGCATAGAGATTACATGACCTGTAGGTTTGAGGGAAATATACGGACTATAACTACATGGAACCACTCATCCACATCTTATTCATCATGATGTTAGATCTCCACCTTCTCAGGGATTGTTCATCTATGCATCATGCGCATGAACAATCTACTCCTGATGGAAATTCCATACCCTCTCTTTTTGAAAAATCCTCTTATCTTCTACACGGGTGAATGTCCCTGCTCTGAATCCTCATCTGGAGTCTGCTCCTTTTAGAGTATGTCTGGTCATTAAGCAAAATCCTAGGTGGCATGAAGGCCCTGAGGTGGCATGAAGGCCATGAGGTGATCTAAAGGCCTTGAGGTGTCCCAAAGGCCATGAGGTGGCCCGAAGGCCTTGTGGAGGCCTGAAATCCTTACTTGTCTAAAGTCCTTTGGTGGCCTAAAGGCCTTAAGGGACCCGAGGTCCAAACTGGTGGCCCGAAAGCCCAAAAGGATGAATAGTTCTGGCTACTATAGTAGGGAAAAGTTCCTACTACAGTTCCTACTATAGTACTTTTAAAAAATTCTATAGTGACCCGGAAATTGTGTCCATACCCAGTATTGAACTCAGGTCTCTTGGATCCACTTTCTGAGTCCCCACCAACTAGGTTGAGGATCATGTATATAATCTAGTATTATTATTTTGGAAGTTATGGTATCACCAAAAGAATTCTAATCATACATGGGAGAATGAATCCATAATGATGGAGAAATGGCCTCCAAGCTATTCATTTTACCATGTTTAAACATGATTTTTTTGTTATATAAAATGTTATGGTGGAGTAATTTTAACTCCCATGATTTCATTTTCATGTAAGTGATTCATTATTTATTATTTTTCCCTTCACTTTTAATTTATGGTAACAAGTTATTTTTGAGGAAATTTTCACGGTTCTTAGTTAAGGTGAATGGTTCCCTAAACATTCATGAACCCAATTTGCTTTTGATTTGGATATTCTAGATTCATTAAATTTGATTGTTATTGATTTGATTAAACAAGTACTTTTAGAGATTGGGTTCTAGAACCCTACACACTTTAAGAATAACCATTTTTTCATTTAAAAATATGATTATTTTGAATTCAAAATTTATAATTTAAAAAATAGTTTTGTTTTGTTCTTTCCAAATACAACCATGGTATTAAAAATAAACCCCCAATTATGATCTCCATTCCTATCATCATATTTTTATTATATTATTTAAATTTACCAATAAATAACTCAAGGTTAATTTATATATGTCCTTCAAACCCCTCTTTTCTTTCATTATCACCCTTTATTATTTTTTATTTCTATATCCTAATTCCATCATGGATTAGTGTTTTAAATTTCATGGGTTTAACTTATGGAATATTTAGATTTATGTTTATTTTTTACTTCTAAGGATATTTTCTCCCTTCTATTGTTTTTATAACCATATCTAAAATTTATTTCAACTATTTAAGATAGGTGGTTATCTGTGATTGCCACTATTTAAGGATCCATAAATTCTTGATATTTCCAAAGAAGTTTTATACTTACATAATGCCTTTTTTATCATATTTTAGGGAATGTTTAATTTTTTTAATTACTTGTTAATAGTTTTTATGGTTAATTGAATAAATTTATAATGAATACATTTTATATGGGATTTAATTGTGACCAAACACTTTTTTTAAAATGATGAATATAGTTTTTCATCAAATAAATGGAATTGTTTATTTAAATTGTTTTCTTGTTAACTATGTAAATTTTTTGAATGGATATGTGAAATAAATTCTTGGAATTAAATGATACAAAAATATACTTAAAGTGTTTTTAAAGTGTATTTAATTTTTTTTAATGGTTCATGTGATTTTTATATATAATTATATGAAAACCATTATGGATCTTATGATTTTTTTATCTTATAATTTTTTTATTGAAAATTAGACTATTTTAAAATAGTTATGATTCATGGGAAAACTATCTATATATTTGGGAACCTTAAACAAATACATAACTAGATACAATTTTCACACTACCTAGTTCACTATATATTATATGACCAGTTATGATTCCACTCATGATAGTGATCATACCAGCTAACTTAGGGTGCCACTTTAAATATAAATATGTGCACAGTTAGATTTCAATAATGGTGAAAAAATTGATTTGGGGTTTAGATTATTATAATCATTCTCAAGGGTCTTAATCAATGTTCTATAGAATTATACCCATGATTATTTATTAAGTATTTATAAATTAAATGGATCTTTACATTCATGCATTGTTTTATTAAATAATTTTATCCTTTAAACTATTTCCTTTTACATGAATAATTTTATAAATGAAAATACATTTATATAATTAGATTAAACTAGAATATAATGTATTATCTAATAATGATTTTTCATATAACATGTGTTGGGATATTACTTAATAATATATTCAATAAAGACTTTTATATATACGATATATATATATAGCACACAAATGATGATTTTTATGCACATGGTATAATATTGTGTAATATTTGAACGAACGAAAATGATAAATAGTTATCATTTAATGTTTTTCCAAATAATCTATCATTAATTTCACTATTACATGAGGTGACACATTTCAGAGTAATAAATTCAATAAATTCTTGATTTGTATGAATCATTATTTATTTATTCATTATAAATTAGTGAATAAATCAATAATTATGAGAAATGTTCTCATTACTTAATATATAATTTAAATTTATATAATGGATATATATGTGTATTTAGTTACTCATTCTTGGACTAAATATTCAAATCTTATAGTTGTCTCTTCTTCCTCTATTACATGTGAGGTACTATCATACCATGGAGAGATGATAAGATCTCATTGAAACATTGATCGATTCGTGGGTAACATATGGATACACCATATAGTATGGAAAACATTCTTTTCAACTTATTTAATTTTTATTGAACCATTGGATGGGGATTGAGATGTAGAAGAATCCCTATAGTGTAAGTTATTCCATATAAAGTGTTATTAATTTTAGTATTTTTATCACAGTTTCATATTATCATCTTTTTTAGATCCTTAGAATAAGGGTTTTAATCCAATATTTTATTTTGGATAATTGTTATTATAATCCTTTAAAACTCTTACTATTTATTATGGGGTTATATGTTTAGTTTGATGAAACTTTTAATGTCCTGGATCCGGGATCCACTCAACTGGTTCCTCGTAGCTGGTTCGCTACATAGCCTTAAGCACATTTCCCCAAACGCCATAGGCTACCGAATAAAATTGAGGGCATATGGTGTCATAGAGTGGAAAATATGACATCACATTAAGAGGTTATAATAACAAAATAAAAATATACAATAGTTGAATAAGTAAATAGTATACAACTGAAATAAACAATGAAAGACTGATAAGATAAATAACCAAGAATCATTAAATACCAAAAATGATGCAGCATGTCACGTGTTCTAGGAAAGCATCGAAATAAGTACACTGTAGTAATACACAATATATCTCTCAAAATCACTAAAGAAACAAAGAGGGACTTGGAATTATCCAAAGCTTCAGCTTGGTCCCATGATCTTTTACTCCTAAGCGGCACATCAAGTACTTGTAGTAGGGAAATTTCATGGATCTACACCTGTAATAATATAATCTATTTTAGGCCCAAAAACATTAACCAAACTAGTTGTGAGACTAAATCCCAATAGGTAACCACCCAGGGTATGTGATAATATCTCAGTGGATATATATAATAGGATGTGTACAATAGTTAATTCAGTAAACTATGAGTACTAAAAAACAAGAACAACAGATTTCTAGTAAAACAATGTAAATAGATATATCTGATGACAGAATCCAGTCTTGGGATTTTCCTTGGAAGAAACGTCCTAACCCGTCCATTTCATTATTCATGTTCAATGAATTATTAAGTATCATGGTCTAACCCAGTCCCCATGACCTCCCGTATAAAAGTAAATGTCAACTCATGACATAATAATCATTTAAGTCATTTTCCACTAGAGTCTGGCATGGGCATCCCACAATGGATCCTAGGTTTTCATGGAATTTTAAACAAGCCTCAATGAGCCCAACCACCCTATTTGTGGCACTCTCATAGCATTTACATAATTAACTTCTTGAGATTTCCCATTTTCTTTTAATTGACATAATTCTTCATCTAAGGTATATAAGTTTCAATTAGTTACATGAGCCTGTCCTTTTCTTTTTACCGAGACTATCTCATCCATTTCTAATTACCTCTATTTATCATTAAATTCAATTACACATTCCATATCAAAATCAACACATGTGAATGAAACTATCACATGGATTTATCAAAATCAAGTCAAGTGGGATCAATATTCATATTAACCAACATGTGTAAATTAAACTATTACATGGTTAAATAAGGGAAACTCGCATTGGAAAAACTTATAACAAGACTATTATGAAATTTAATTATTTTGAAGTTTTAACATAACAAGTATCTCCTATGGGAAATTCATATAATGAGAAATATATTTTTAACAACACAAGAATGGGAAGTCAAGTAATGCCTCAGAGGAATTCTCAGCCAAACGACCATCCAAGGAAAACTCACCCATGGGGTAGCTCAAAATCAAGGTTCAAAACCCTAAACATGATTTCAAATTATCCAATTCATTACCTAATCATCAATATTCAATAAAAGTTTCATTATTGAATCAAGTAACACCCTAAAAGTTGGCATACGACACTTTGGAATATATAAACATCATGAAAATTCATGAATGGCACAAGACCGCCAACCTCATGTTATTTTGAATCTCCTTGTCCAGTTTTGATATTCAATTCAACCTAAAATAGAGTATATCTACAAAATGGGTACAAAATCTTGACCTTAAATAAATTGATCGAAATAATAAATCATGAAGAAAGGATCAAGAGGAATTTTCATCTCACTAATGGGAATCCAACGCATCTGACGGTGTTTTAATCGGAGATTGGATGACAAAACAGATGGTAAAATCCCATTCTGATTTTCTAGGGTATGATACTCATAGAAGTGGGTTCATTTCTATTTTTTTGGAAAAATAATGAAACCACCCTATTTAGTCAATTAAAAACTACATGGCTTGTACTTGTGACTATAGGAAATGTCTCTACAAACTCTGGACAAATGATTACATGGTCATGTATTGGGATTACATGGCGTCTAAACTTCCATACACAACATGTACCTATAAGTACACAGTGTATAGTTCTCTGTCATGTCATGTAACATGCCTGTATCCATCCCCTCAACCAATTTTCCCTACTTTTTATAAGTATTAACATAATAAGAAAGATTCATACCTCAAGGAAGAATTGGGTTCTTACAAATTTCTCCCAATAAATAAATTCTTCTTGAATTTCCCTTCCAAGGGTGGTGAGGGAACATCAAAGAATAATTTCACCCATTGCAATCGTACGTCAGCCTCCCTCTATCAAGTCTCATCCTATACTCAGACATACTTCCATAACATACATACAAAAAGAATAGACCATCCACAGATAACCTTCATTCTATGATCCAAAATATGAATATTATGCTCTTCAAAGGATGTATATTCATGAAACTCCACTTCCTTAGGATAAACGGTGTGACATGGTGCTGAAAAGTAATGTCACAACTAAGAAACATGGAAGAAATCATGCACATCCAGTTACCTCTAAGGTAACTATAGTCGATAAGAAACTAACTTGATCCTCTCGGGAATATCAAATGTATCGACATATCTTGGTGAAAGATTACCCTTTCTCTTGATACTCTTGTGTCCCAGCCTTAGTGAGACACCTATTAAAACTCAATCCCCAACGTCAAACTCCAAAAGTTGTCTACAGCGATTAGTGTATGATTTCTTATGAGACTATGCGGTATTCATCCATTTCTGAAACAACTAAACCTACTCAGTGGTATCTTGGACAAGGTGAGGTCCTAGCATCGCTGCCTCTCCTACCTATAGCAAGCTCATGGAGTGATTGGCATGGCGTATAGTACAAAGCCTCATATGGAGCCATTTGAATAGTATCCTGGAAGCTATTATTGTGTGAGGACTCAACAAGGGATATGTATGTCTCCTAGGAACCACTGAAATTTAGGATGTATACCCAAAGAATATCCTCTAGCACCTGAATCATATGCTCTTACTGGCCATCTATCATGGATTGGTAAGCTATGCTTTGAAACCCCTATGTACCCAAAGCCCTTTGTAACCATTTCCAGAAACGAGAAGTAAATCATGCATCTCATTCTGTATCGATAGAATGAGAAACCCTGTGTAGTCTTACAATCTCCCAGATGTACAACCTACCAAGATCAACAACCTTGATGGTTTCATTAATAAGAAGGAAATGTTCAACCTTCATAAGCTTGTCAACCAAAACACATACTTCATCATTACCTTGGGGATAACTCGTTAAACCCATCACAAACTCCATTGAGACATCATTCTATTTCAACTCAAGAATGGGTAGCTGCTGTAAAAGTCCTTCCAGCACAGGGTGTTATTCCTTCACCTGGGGACAAGTGGAACATCTCATGACAAAACTTGATACATATCCCTTCATGTCTAGCCACCAGTATAGACAATGTGAATCCTAATACATCTTGGTGATACCAAGATGCACTACCCAAACTAAAGATTAAAAATCCAACATCATCTCATCGTGCTTGTGTGTTGAAACCCATACATGACCCGATAACCATATAACCACAACCTCGACAATGGTAAAACTATGAGAAGGTTCCTCTCCTGACATACTCTCTCATATAACAAGGCCCTCATAATCTGATCATTGCTTCATCTTCTCTCTTTCCACTAAAGTAGATGTAATATCGAAGGATGTAAGGATAGTATTCCCCTATCTATCATAAACCTCTAGATACATCTCAAATAACAATGTCATCAATATCCACTTGCTAATGGACTACTACAATTGTTGTATCTTATTCCTCCTACTCAGTGCATCGGCCACTGCATTGCCTTTCCTAGGCATGTTGGCATGATCAAATTCAAAAGACTAAAGGTATTTTAGCCAACCTCACTACCTCAAATTCATATCACACTAATTAAAGATGTAATTGATACTTTTGTGGTCTATGTACACCACAAAATGATCTCCTAGCAATTAATGTCTCCAATAGTTTAAGGTATGAACAACCACGGCTAATTCGAGATCGTGTGTTAGGTAGTTCCTCTCATGTGGCCTCAGTTTCCGAGACTCATACACAATGACTTAATCCACCTGCATGAGCACTACTCCTAGCATGATACTTGATTCATCGTAGTACACAGTATAATTTCTTCCTATCTCTGGAAAAATCATTATATGTGATTACATTGATCTCCCTTTCAGCTCCTAAAAGTTCGTCTTGCAAGAATCTGACCATAAGTACTTCACACACTTCTTTGTCAAGCCTTTCATCGACACTGATAATCATGATATGTCCTATATGAAATTCTTTTAGTAAGAATCCAACACTTTAAAAATGATCACCTCAAATAAGTTCTTGCGATGCTCACTGGTAACTAATGCTCTCAACTTATCTAGGTCCACTGATACTCATTTCTTTGAGATGATGTGACCCATGAAATGAGTTTTATCCATCCCTAAGAGTCACTTTGAGAGATTATAATATAATTGATGCTCACTCAATGTACTCAGAATGATCTCAAGATGTGTGGCATGGTTGTGTCAATTATTAGAATACACCAAGATATCATCCATGAAAACTCCCCCAAAATATTCAAGATAAGGATGGAAAACTCTATTAATCAGTTCCATGAAGACTTTTGGAGAATTTGTGAGACCAAACGGCATAAACACATACTCTTATAGACCATATCTATTTTAGAATGTTGTGCGAGGTATGTCAGATGATCTAACACACACTGGATGATAACCAAATATTAGTTCAATCTTAGAGAATACCTGATCTCCTTATAATTGATTGAAGAGATCATATATTCAAGGAAGAGGATACCAGTTCTTTATCGTTAAATGATTCAATTCCCGATAATCCATGAATATCCTGAAGGTATCATCTGCATTTTCTGAAAAAAGGACAGGCGAACCACATGGATAAGTATTGGGTCATATAAAAATGTTGCCCCAAAATCCCCTAGATACCTCTTGGTCTCTTGAAACTATATCATAGCCATACTATAAGGAGTAATAGATATCAGTGATGCTCTTGGTACTATCTCAATAGATAAATATACCTTTCTTAAAAAATGTACACCTGAAATGTTATCTAGTAAGACATCTCTAATATGATCAACCACTAGTGGAATCTAAATATGATGTGTCCCTGCTAATCTAAATATAAATTGGAAAGTTGTGATATCATCCCACTCAACCCACGATGCTAAAATACATCTCAACCTACCTAGACATCCCATTCAACCTCCTATAGAAATGATCTACCTTTTGGTGATGTAAAACTCACCCTGTAGTGATAGCAATCGATGATGGATTGAAAGGAGATTGACTTGTCCATTCCTAGTATGAAATCAAATCATATCAACTCTAAGACATGGATATCATAAATGAAGCGACACCCACCAATTTCAATGGGGAAATCCTTGCATTATCACACAACTATCATTCTAATCCCTAAAGGCGTATCTTGTTTCATAACATCATCAAGAAAAAAACACAAAGCCCTAGGATCTCCAGAATGATCACATATATAAAACTATGTGAATATCCTATATCAAAGAGGGAAATTTATTAAAGAAAGGTGAATATAATAGTACTTATGAATATATATGGTCGAGAATTTTTTCCTGCCTGGTCTGTTGCACTGCATAAGCCTGGAATGTACCAAAGCCCTGAGACACTACCTGGATACTGTGAGCTAACCCACCCTGATGTCGCTCAGATCATAGGGTCTCATTGCCACAGTCATGACCACTACATTAGCCTAAATGCCTTGACGCATTATAGTTACCTAACAGGTTATAAGATACTGACCCTACTTCAGAATGTGGAGTTGGTGCAGACCAACTATCACTAGATTCTGGTGAAAACATCATGTAGAAATGTTGTAAGTGATGCATATTTCCAAAATATTACAACTTGACTTGGTCCACTGGGCACTAAGGTCTTGTATATCAAATTATTACTCATTGGAAACACCTCACCTATCTACCTGAAGATATGTTATGAGAACTAGACTCACCACATTTAAGCTCTAGATGACGCTTCTTACAACTAGTCGAAACAGTACCAGATCACGGTGCCAAAACACCACGGCTTGAACCTATATATTCCCTCTAATTTTACTTGTTAATCATTCTCTGGTTCACTATATCAGATATAGTAGTCGTCTTGAAGATATTCACATGCAAGTGGATGTCATACCTAAGACCATCATGGAATCTCCTAGCCTTTGACAGATCATCACTCATTCGAATATGTGAAAATAAATGGATCTGAATAATGCAGGAAGAGTAATCCATAACTGATAGATAACCCTACTCTAGATGATTAAATCATGGGACTTCTCGACCATCGACATCTTGGGATGGAAGTAGTCATATAAGACTACCTGAAAATCTCCCCATGAGAACTGTCTATGTGGTAACATCCCACCACCTCTTGATGAAATCATACAGCATATAAGTCATGATCTAGACCTCCCTTTCAAGAGAGTCTCAAAATTCTCAAATATTGATATCATGGACTCTATCCATGAATCTACAGTCTTTGGTCGTCCATCCTCAAAAATGTGGGCAGTTGCTGCTACTGTAACACTCGTGTCAGTTCTTCCATACACATGGCAGGTTTTGGTGCTCCCTGAAAGGATTTCATAAACCTATTAAATCCCTCATAGAAAAGTGAATCGAAACATTCTATTATTATAACAGATGGTGAAGAAACTGGCTTGACTAGAGGGTCCACTAGTATCACATAGCCTACCACCTCTAGGGTATGATTATCTCCACCCTCCTAGAATACTACTGGAGTTCTTCGTGGTGGAATTTCTCTATAAAGACCAGTATATACACCTCAGTATAACTTATTCATCAATGTACACAGTTCAAGATAGAGAGAACAAAATCAGAGAAGAAAAGTGTCCAAATTTCACAATATATGAGTACACGGCGTGTGAGGACCATACATAGAATGTATACTTAATCCCTTAAAAGGTCGTGTAATCCTTCCATCTTGGTCATGTAAACAACCTAGGTGCACGATGTGTAGGGTATATACATAGCATGTATATTTAAGCTCTTACATGGATGTGTAAGTCCACATGCCTTGGTCATGTAAACGTCCTAGGTAAATGGTGTATCAAGATAACACGTGGAATGTAATCAACTATTCCCTCCTAGAAGTGTACCTTTACATGTCTAGAGACACAAATGTCTTCCTTTATAAAACTTCATATGGTGTACAAATGGCGCACAACATGTTTAGATCAAAACTCAACAACAAGTTCTCTCTCTCACATGACTGGATACAAGGTCAAAAACCACACTCTGTGGACTTAGTGTACATGGAGTGTACGTAAAAAGTTCTTTTCTTCTCAAACATAAGAACATGTGTGGTGTGTTCATAGCATCCCAGGTCGTGTTGTCTGTATTTTTTGAGTGTAAGCCTCAAAAATATCCCTTAAACACCTATTTTTTCAAAATAAAGAAACAGTGTTCCAAATTCTATTTCATGGGGTCCATACATCCTATGAATCAAATCATGGCATCCACATATAGCACGCAACATCACAATTTATATCCCATGGCCGAAACGTGATCCAACAGATTCCAATTCAAGAGGGTGCATACTCATCATGGACCAATGTTTGGAATCCTTCCAATTCAACCCTAACAAGTACCAATACACCTATAACAACAGCAGAGATATCTATCATGGTATGTATCACAATATTATGAATATCTAGCATGACATCTATCAAAACAGAATGTGATCAATAATGACCTATAAATTGCTCAAAAAGATGCATGGCATGTGATTTATGAAAATTCAGTATATGATGCATGATATGGAATACCCTCATCTCATCAGGTTGAAAAAAAATAGAACCACATTGAATCAATAATAATATCCCAAAACAAGTGTGTCACCCAACAGTGAAAACGAATCAACTGTAATAGCTCAAAATCCAATTATTACAATTTCATTCAATGTAATTTTGATTTTCCCTATACATGGGGTTGATAATCCCATGCACATCTAATTACCAAATTCAATTTCCATTATATAATCTCTAAATAGTAACCCAAACCTGGAAATAAATGCTTTGATACCACTTTTTAACCTCCAAGATCCAGATGTCACTCAACTGGTGCCATGTACCCAGTTGGCCACTTGACCTCAAATACAATTCCCCAAACACTATAGGGTTTCGACTAGCATTGAGGGACAACGGCGTGATAGTGGGGAAATTATTCCCTCATTAGAAGTGTGTAACATAGTGTGATAATAATATACAATATAGGAAGTAGTAAATATCATAAAACTGAAATAAACAGTAGAAGGATGAAAAGATAAATAACCAAGCATCATTCAATACAAAAGATGATGTAGCATCTCACATGTTCTAGGAAATCATCCAAATAAGTACACTTAATTAATACACAATATATGTCTCAAAATAACAAAAGAAACCAAAAGAGACTAAGAATCATCGAATTCCGTGGCGCAGTCCCATGCTCTCTGACTCATAAGCAACACATCAAGTACCTATAGCAGGGCACTTTCCGAGATCAACACCTACAATCATATAATCTGTTTGACCCCAAATGCCTGGCCCAAACAGGGTGTGAGATGAACTCATAGTAGGAAACCACCCTAAGTTTGGGCCAATCTCTCAATGGATATATAT
The DNA here is from genome assembly GCA_963277665.1 of Viscum album. NCBI lineage: Eukaryota > Viridiplantae > Streptophyta > Magnoliopsida > Santalales > Viscaceae > Viscum > Viscum album. Next base: position 1,097,240,190 of record OY728165.1, read on the forward strand.
AACAGATAGTGTACAATAGTGAAACCTGTAAACTATGAGTACTCAAAAACAAGCACAACAAATGTCTTGAAAAACAATGTAAATAGGTATATGTGAATAAAAAATCCAATCGGGTGCTTTGACATGGTAGATTACTCATAAGTAATCCATTTCATTATTCAATTTATATGACTTATAAAGTCTCCAGGACTGGCCTAGGTCTGACGACCTCTTGTATATCATCAACTCATGACATAATAATCAATTAAATCATAATAGATCCCTACATGGGTATCCCTCAATGGATCTTTGGTTTTCTTAGCATTTTAAATAAGCCTCAATGTTCTCGAGCACCCTATCTATGGCTTGCTCATGGAATTTACATAATTAACCTATTTATCCCATACATTGTCTTTTAACCAATACAATGGTCCACCCACAGTATATAAAGTGAAATTAGTCACATGAGCCTAACCTTGTCTTTTAACCGAGAATGTGGCTTTACCATTACTAATTACCTCTTTTTATCATTTAATTAAATTAAAAAATCCATATAAAATTAACACATGTGAATTAAAATATCACATGGATTTAATGTAATACTCCAAGATTTCATAGTATGCTATCTCATTAAAGTAATTCAATAGCTTGCCCTACACGCAACACTGAGTTCGAGCGCATCACAACCTACAAAACTAACCGTTCAAAAAGCGGTTATGAATAGTATTAACTTCATTTTGAATCTTATATACTCTATGTAATTTTAACATCCAAATTATGGGTTTCTTATACATAATATAAGAACAAATTTATTTTTTCAGATAAAAGAAATACTTTTCAAAAAATATAATTTTACTTGCTTATAACGGTGAATCTTATTTAAAACCAATATTTCAAAATTTTATATATTCAATTTAATGAAATTAAATTATTTTTTATAAATGTGACAAAAAAAATAGTTTGGATAAATTTTTGGTACTTTTCTGATAACTTTCATATTTTGACGAATAGAGAAAAATAAAGTGTTTTAATTGAAAACAACTTTTTAATCGGAATAATTTATAGTGTTAAATTATGAATTTGAATGGTTTTGAAGTATAATTAGATTATGTTTTTATAATTTACTACAATTTAGGTCATTATAACTAATTTCACATTTAAATTTGACATAAACACATGTCAATCTTTTGATAGTTTTTACTTTTTAAAAACTCGTTGTTTGGTTTTGGCAATGAGAATTAATTTTAAATTAATAAATGAAACTTATATGTTTTGAATTTGGTACAATAGACTTAATTTTATAATTCGGAATATCAAAATTATCTTAGGGTAATTTTTTGGTATTTTTATGAAAACTTTTAATTTTTGAAGATTAGTGAAAAACACGGCATTATTATTTATAACCGACTTTTTATTTAAATAATTATTTATTTTTTTAAAATTTATTTTGATTCAAATAGATATATAATATTTATATAAGTTCGATGTAATTCATTGGATTCATTTTATAATAATTTTATATATATAAAATTTTCTTGAACATTTTAACGTTTTTTACCCACCTTCTAAGAGCATTTGCAAATTTGCATAAAACATAATTTTACTGCTTTACTGAGTTGAGTTTAAAAAACCTGAGAAAAACGGTTGAAAAAATTATATAAAATGTGGTTCAATAAGATGAAAATAATTTTTGGTGAATAGTAACTTTTGACTTTTTTTACCGTGGTTACAAATAAATAGAGTAATTAAGGGTAAAAATGATATTATAATTACCCTAAGACATTTATTAATTCTATTGGATATTTTTAATTCAACTAAAAAAACTTGTGAATAAAATATGATACTCTTTAGTCCACTTGGATTAGATTAGTACATTAATTATTATTTTATTTAAAGAAGAGTTAAAATTGTTAAATTCAATGTTTAATAACTAAACCATTTTTTATATAGGGTTCCACACAACATAAATTAGACTATAAATATTCATTATAAAGATAAAAATATTTCCTACATAATAGTATTTTATTTATACTTTTTATGAACAAAATAATTTAATTTATTTATGACACAATGATGATGCAATAATTACCTTATTAATGAAATATTAAAATAATTAATATTATAAATATCTAAATAAGTGTAAATTGAGACTTCAGATGTATTCCACTAATTTTGTAGGTTAATAAGACATTTTAGTCTTGATTAAATGTATTTTTTCAATGTAATCAAGTTTTTATGAATTTCAGAAAACCCATATAATAAATAGTGTCAAAATTGACATAAATGAGTTTTTAAAACAATATTATATTATTTAATTGTATAACAGTCCTAAAAATATAAGGATAGTACAAAAGACTTATGTAAAGTTATATATATTAATAATGAACATCATGGGGTTCTCTTGTCTCTTTATAGTATGTATATTAACCATATAGTATAAAAATACAAAGAGACTTGGTAAATGTCAAACTATTTAACTAAGAGTTAAATCAAAAAGATAAGGTTAATATGGTGACCTAAACATGTCTAAACCCTAGTTTTTGAGAGGTTTCGGACCTATCCCCACCATATCATAAAAATAAATTATTTTGGAGCCATCAGAAACCGAAAATTAGTTTATTATAAGTTAATATTTCCATCTTTTCCTAAATTGACCCTCACCTATCTTATAAAAGGGTATTTCCCCTTCTCTTAATTTCACACCTCCAAATCCATTTTTCATGGCAACACCCTGCTCAAATATCCTCCCAACATTCATACCTTCATCCTAGAGGCATTCCTTTAGTCAGAAACCCAACCTAAGGATCCCTTTTGATCAAATCAAAAGGAAGAACCCAAAGAGGAGGTAAATATTTCATCAACTCTTTCAAGTTATTTTCTTCTTCCACTTACTCTTCTTTGTTGTTTCCATTATAAAATAATAACTCCAGTGTCTTCAATATAATGTTATGTTATTATAAAAAAGTTATAACCATAATCATTATTCTATACATCCTATAAATAACAAAGCCACCATACGTGTGTACGTACTGCTTACCGTCTCCATGTTGTGGTGTAGTTTGTTATTCAAACACTTCATTGTTTGGAAGGGTATAATAATGAGTATAAATCATGTAAATAATAAAAATTACATGTTAATGATTCTTTATATATGATATATCATCAAATTACATATGATTTTACCATCAATATAATGATATTGTCGCTTGTGTGTATGTATGAATTACCGTCTCCACGACGCGATGAGATTCCTTCCCATGTTCACCATTAAATGATGATTATAAAAATATATATTATTAATAATTATTTAATATATGACATAATAATTATAATGGATATATATATATTTATTTATTTATTTATTTACTTACATATATCTTGTTCACTTACTTCTGTACAATACGATATGAAAACGGAAACAGCATTTATGCCTATGTACGGCCTATCGTCTCAATAAACGGTGCCTTTCATTTCATATATCAATCTGTTATAAATATTTATAATCTAAATATATAAGATATATTAATCAAGGTTTATATTCTGGAAATATTTAAATCATTATATAAATTATATGATCAAGAATAAAAAGTTAAAACACATACGATAAAGAAAGTGATTATTACACAAAATGTTAATTTAACATAGAAATAATTATTAAATGGGTAGTATAAAGTCATAAATGAATAATGTATGATATAATAAATATTAATATGGTTCTGTTATAATTTAATAACATACTATTATCATTATACAGAAGGTTTAACATACCCTCGACCAAAGTAAAGTGCAAGGTGAGGGTTAATTTCACAATCTCTTTATTATTCGAGGTGTTTTTACATAAGTATCTTCTAGGAAATATTTATTATCCATTTCCATGTTTCATAAAAGAGTTTTTTAAAAGATTATTTTTAATGGAATTTTTACTAAAACATCCTTTCAAATTTTTTAATGATTTATTCCTCTAAATCATTCTCATTAATGTCCATGTTTTCAAAATGGTTTTTTAGGATTTTTTTTATATAGACGTGAATGCTTTTAAAATGTTAATTACATTACAAGGTTTCAAAGTGGTATGGGAAACTTTGATTAAAAAATTTCTTTAAATTTATTCCTTTCTAAATTGTGTGAATTTTAAATGTTTTCATGAAAAATGGATATTTATCTCAAAGAGTTTTACAAATAATTTCCATCTATGTCAATATCCTTTAATGGATTTTAAACTTGATTGAAGTTGATTTATTATGATAAAAATATTCCATATTGTATTGAAATTTTTTTTATATGTTTGACTATGGATGTGTTATTTTTTATACCATTCGCAGTTTAAGGTTAATGTATTGACATTTTGTATGCTATTTCTAATAGTAATGTTTATTTTATGTTTAAACCTTTTCATATGAGAAATGTATTCGACAAAGTAAGTGACGGGTGGAGCCCTCCATAGCCCCTGGATGCATCAGTAGGTCTCAAGAGACAATTATATGTATAATTGTCTGAGGCCTTTCCCAATTTGATATATGGTTTTGGCCGAGGCCTTAATCATTTTTAGACGTCTTGGCCAAGGCCTTGAAATTTGTTTTCAGAATGTCTGGAATTATATATTCCCTAATTATGAAAATAATATTGATGGTTCATGTGGTTATTCGACTAGTAGAATACCCATGACTATGTTTTATTATTGCATTAATTACTCAGCTCATATTCTTACCATAAAGTGTTCATGTTTATTATTTGTAGAGGCATGTGTTTTCAATTATTCACCATGCCTATTTTTTATGTAATCTTACGCTAAATTTTTTTCCCTTACAGAGTATCTGAGCTCACCCCTTTATTATGTTTTATTTTCCAATCATTTCTATGAATTGTATTATGATTGATATACAGGGTTAATCTAAAAGGGAATAATGGCATTCTCAAAGAACTATATATGTGGTATTTGATGTCTAAAATTGTAATGTGAAGTTGATGTATGTAATCTATTTTCAAGAATGATGTATTGATATGTCTTTTAGGACATGATTTCCTTGTATCATGAAAATGTATTAAATTAAGGCACCTACTTGGGTAACTGGGGTCAGGGCATTATAGTTGGTATCAAAAGAAGTTTCGAAAAAAACCTTGGAAATAGATTTACATAAACTCTGATTAGAGAACATTAACCAAATATAGACATTGAGGATTTGTATAAAATAACATCCTAGAATTTTTTAATGTAGAGATTTTGTTTATTTTCCAAGAAATGCATCCCTATCTAGATATGAGCAGGTAGAGGCGGCTTTGGCACAGATGTACCTTGGAGTGAAAACTCTGACAAGGAGTTTCAGGCTAGACCCGGGATATCCTAGTACACGACTACAGGCCTTGCTGCACTCTTGGTTATGACACTCCAGGGAGATATTCTTTGGATAATTCACATTTCCATTACAAGCCATTATGGATGATTTAGGAGTAAATACATCCTCAAAGAAAACATTTTATGATTATAGATTATATTCATAATCTTTTCAATTTACGTTAGGTATTTTATAAGTTTGGAATTATCCATTGTGATTCATAACATAACCTAGTGTATGTCATTGTTTATAATTGGTGCCTTGTAGAAGGAATGATAATTCCTGCAATATACATGATCAAAAGATTAAGAAGGATTATATCTTTACAGGTATTAAGAGAACATTTAGAAGGGAAATATTCTCCCATGTATTCTAATCATATGAATAAATATTATTATGTGTTAATAAGATAAGTAGGCATTTCACTAAGTCATATGGATTTGAAGGGAAGTAATAGAATAAAAGGATGGTAGAGAGAAATATGGATAAAGAAAAGAGGGGAAAGGAGGATTTTCCCATATGTGATAATTATGGAAAGAATCACCTTGGTAAATTCTTGAAGGGAATGAGAATTTGTTATAAGTGTGGAGAAAAAGGACACCAAGTCTCTGATTTCAAGGGTCAGAAAAATGTGTCAAAGGTACAATGCTTCATCTACAAGGAGTTGGACACTACGTGAAGCAATTTCCAAATCATCAAAGTATACCCCAAATGCTGATATTGGATAATAATCAAGTTATGATACAACTGAACATGAATAGGAATGATTAAATTTATTTTTTTGTTATTAAACTATTATTTCATTTGAGTATTTTATTAATGATTTACATGTTATAGATTATAAAAGGATTGAACTGAAGAACTATTTCATTAAGGGAAATAGATTGTGTGGAACCAGGAAAGGTGACTAAATAGTGGGTTAATTTTTTTTGAAAATATATGGTTGAAAGAAAGATAAACCATATTATGGTCCTGATACTGATGTTGTGATTTTGGAATAAGATATTATTGATTTGGATAAATTATATTGGATATTCATGACTACATTAAAACTGATAAATGAATTTTATATTCCATCATTTTTGGAGTTTACAACATTTTCGGATAGAAAGAGTTTATCCAGTATTATATAAAGAGTAATAGAGCATGAATGTAATCAATAAGGATTTATGGTAATTCATGGTGTTACCGTGTTTTAAAAGAATGCACTATGAAGGTAATCAAATGTTATTATGTGGAAAAAGGATCTTCATTGTGTTTACCTTCCTTATAAATTTTGGACTGTGAGTTTGGACAGAAGTATTTTGAATAAGTTTAAAGGGTGGGATCAATTAAGTTAGACATTGGATACTATTGTTAAGGTTAAATAATTTCATAAGATTATTTTTGGATTATTATAAAAAGGACAACCCGGAGGTTGGGTGGCAACCTGTCGCGTCTGACAAAGTCGCCATACTTGAACTCGCAACCGAAGGGTGACAAGCCAGGATCACCTACCACTGGCATACGTGATGTCCTAGTTTGTATAATTTGTTTTTTTAATAGTATAAAAAATGAATTATAAATTCATTATTTTTGGAACCCTATACGATTAGGATAAATAGAATATTTTTAAATTCTATTATCTTTTGTAGTGAAAGATGAGTTTGTGGTAGGAATTAGTTGAAGGATGAAACTCTACTTGTCAGGTATATTTTTTTCCTCTTATTATATGAATAAATTAATTCCTAAACTTTAGGTAAGGGATATTAAAACAAAAAATGGGTTATCCTAATACCTTATGTTTTGTTGAACTGATGATATTTTAAATCATCATTGATTGATGGCTTTGAAGCCCTCAATTTTACACTTGTTTGTGATTGATGACCTCAATCATGCCCTGTAAATATATACATTTTCCCTCCAATTATGTGCCTCTAATTTCTTCCAATGTTTTCCTAATTGAGATCATAATTGGGTGGTGACATTTTCATTTCCCTTTCCCTCTTATTAAGACAAACTTTTATTAACCCAATTTTTGATCTGGGTTTTCCAAAAGGGTATTTTTCTATTATTATCCTTTTATTTTAGAAGAACAATTTCAAATTTATATGATTCAATTTATTGAAGGATGGGAGAATGTAACACCCCAAGATTTCATAGTACATTATCTCATTAAAATAATTAAATAGATTCTGCTACACGCAACCCCGAGTTCGAGCGCACCACAACCTACCAAACTAATCGTTCAAAAATAAGTTATGCATAGTATTAACTACATTTTGAATCTTATATATTCTATATAATTTTAACATCCATATTATGGGTTTCTTAGACATAATATAAGAACAACTTTATTTTTTTCAGATAAAAGTTGTATTTTTCAAAAAATGAAATTTTACCTTCTTTTAATGGAGAACACTTTTTATAACCATAATTTTATAATTTTATATATTCAACTTAATGAAATTTAATTCTTATTTATAAGTAGGAAATAAAAATATAGTTCGGATAAATTTTTTGTACTTTTATGATAACTTTCATATTTTCACGAATAGTGAAAAATACTGCGTTTTAATTGAAAACAAATTTTTTAATCCAAATAAATTATAGTATTAGATTTTTCATTTGAAAGGTTTTTAACATTAATTAGATTACATTTTTATCATTTAATATAATTTAGGTCATTATAACTAATTTCACATTTAAATTTAACATAAAAACATGTCAATCTTTTGATAGTTTTTTCTTTTTAAAAACCCATTTTTTGGTTTTGGCAACGAGAATTATTTTTAAACTAATAAATTAAACTTCTATGTTTTGAATTTGGAAAAATATACATCATTTTTTAATTTGGATTATCAAAATTATCTTAGGGTAAATTTTTTGTATTTTTCTGAAAACATTCAATTTTTGATGAATAGTGAAAAACACATCGTTATTATTTATAACCAACTTTTTATTTAAATAAAAATATATATAATACCTATATAAGTTCAATTTAATTCATGGGAGTCATTTTATAATAAAATTATATGTATAAAATTGTATTGAATTTTTTAACGTTTTTTACCCACCTTCTATGAGCATTTGAAAATTTGCATAAAACATAATTTTACCACATATCGAAGTTGAATTTAAAAAGCCTGAGAAACATGGTTGAAATAAGCATGTAAAATCTGGTTTAATAAGAAGAAAATAATTTTTTTTAATAGTAACTTTTGACTATTTTTACCGTGGTTAAAAGTAAATAGAGTAATTAAGGGTAAAAATGATATTATAATTATCCTAAAACATTTTATAATTATATTGAATGAGTGTAATTGGAATAAAAACAACCTTAGGAATAAAATATGATCCTATTTGATCCAATTGTATTAGATTAGTACATTTACTATTATTTTATTTAAAGAAGAGTTAAAAGTGTTAAATACAATGTTTAATAACTAAACTATTTTTTATATAGGGTTACACACAATATAAATTCATCTATAAATATTAATTAGAAATATAAAAACATTTCCTAAATAATGGTATTTTATTTATACTTTTTAGACATTAAATAATTTAATGTATTTATGACACAATGATGATGAAATAATTACCTTATTAGTGAAATATTAAAATAAATGATATTATAAATATATAAATAAATGTAAATTGAGACTTTTGATGTATTCCAAAAATTTTATATGTTAATATGACATGTTATTCTTGATTAAATGTACTTATTTATAAGTAATCAAGTTTTTATCACTTTCACAAAAACAAAATACAAAATAGTGTCAAAATTGAAGTAAATGGGTTATTAAAACAAATATTATATTATTAAATTATATAATTATCCTAAAAATCCAAGGATACTCCAAAAGACTTATATATGGTTATATATATTAATACTTAACCACATGGAATTCTTTTGGCTGTTTATAGTAAGTTTATTAACGATATAATATAAAAATACAAAGACACATGAAAAATGTCAAACTATTTAACTAAGAGTAAAATATAAAAGATAAGGTTAATTTGGTGACATAAAACTATCTAAAACCTATTGGTTGAGAGTTTTTTGACCCATAACCAACTTATACTCGAAATAAATTATTTTTGAGCCATCCGAAACCGAATATTATTTTATTATAAATTAATATTTCAAGCTTTTCCTAAAGTGACCCTCACATCTCTTATAAAAGGGTACTTTCCCTTATCTTAATTTAACACCTCCAAAGCCATTTTTCTTGGCCAAACCCTACACCAATATCCTCCCAACTTTCATCCCTTCATCCTAGAGGCATTTCTTTGGTCAGAGATCCAACCTATGAAGCCCTTTTGATCAAATCAAAATGAAGAACCCGAAAAATAGGTAAATATTTCCTCACCTCTTTCAAGTTATTTTATTCTTCCACATACACTTCTTTGTTGTTTACATTATAAAATAATAAATCCAGTATATTATATATAAATTTATGTTATTATAAAAATATTACACCCATATTAATTATTCTATCTATCCTATAAATGACAAAGTCACCATACGTGCGTACGTACGGCTTACCATATCCAAGTCGTGGTGTAGTTTGTTATTCAAACACTTCATTATTTGTATGGGTATAATATTGAGTATAAATGATGTAAATAATAAACGTAAAATTTTAATTATTATGTATATATGATATACCATCCAATTACATAATATTTCGCCATCAATATAATGCTATTTTCGCTCGTGTGTACGTACGGATTACCTTCTCCACGACACTATGAGATTCACTCCCACGTTCTCCATTCTACGAGGATTATAAAAATATATATTATTAATAATTATGTAATATATTACATAATAATTATAGTGGATATATATATATCTATCTACTTATATATATCTTCTTCACTTTCTTCTATTCAATACGATATGAAAACAGAAACAGCGTTTATGTGTATGTACGACCTACCATCTCCATAAACTGTGCCTTCCATTTCATATATCTATCAATTGTATATATTTATATTCCTAATATATATGATATATTAATAAATTTTTATAGTATTTAAGTATTTAAATCATTATCTAAATGATATGATTAAGAATAAAAAGTTAAAACACGTACGATAAAGAAAGAAATTATTACACAAAATATTAATTTAACATGGAAATATTTATTAAATGGGTAGTATAAATTCATAAATGAATAATGAATCATATAATAAATATGAATATGGTTATGTTATAGTTTAATAACATAATATTATCATTATAAATGAGGTTTAATGTAACCTTAATCAATAGAAAGTGCAAGGTAAGGGTTAATATCACAATCTCTTTATTATTCAAGGTTGTTTTTACGTAAGTATCTACGGGGTTATATTTATTATCTATTTCCATGTTTCATAAAATAGTTTTGAAAGGGATTATTTTTAATATAATTTTTACTAAAACATCCTTTTAAATGTTTTATAGATTTATTCCTCTAAATCATTCTCGTTAATGACCATGTTTCAAAATGGTTTTTCTAGGATTTATTTATATGGACATGAATGTTTTCAAAATGTTAATTCCATTCAAAAGATTCAATGTGGTATGGGACACATTGATTCAAAAATGTCTTTAAATTTTTTCCATTCTAAATTGAGTGACTTTTAAATGTTTTCATGAAAAATTGATATTTCTCTCAAAGAGTTTTACAAATCATTTTCATCTATGTCAACATCATTTGATGGATTTTAAACTTATTTGATATTGATTTATTATGATAAAAATCTTCTATACTATATTGAAGAATTTTTTGATATGTTTTTATATGGATGTGTTATTTTTATACCATTCATAGTTTATCATTAATGTATTGACATTTTATATGCTACTTCTAATATGAGTGTTTATTTTACATTTCAACCTTTTCATATGAGGAATTTATTGGTCATAGTAAGTGATGGGTGGAGCCCGCCATAGATTCTCGACGCATAGGTAGGTCTCATGAGACAATTATATGTGGAATTGGCTGAGGCCTTTCCCAATTTGATATATTGTTTTGTTCGAGGAGTTAATAATTTTTAGACCTCTTGGTCGAGGCCTTGACAAAATTATTCAGAATGTCTGGCATTATACATTCCCTCATTTTGAAAATAATATTGATGGTTCCTGTGGTTATTCGACTAGTAGAATACCCATGACTATGTTTTATTATGGAATTATTTTACTCAGCTCATATTTCTTCCATAAACTGTTCATGTTTATTATTTTTAAAGGCACGTGTTATCAATTACTCACCATGCCTATTGTTTATATTATCTTATGCTAAATTGTTTACCCCTATTGAGAATCTGAGCTCACCCCTTTCTTATGTTTTATCTTTTCAAGATTTCCAAGAAGATTATTATGATTGATATATAGGGTTAAGCTAAAATGGAATAATGGTGTTCTCAAAGAACTATATATGTTGTATTTTATGTTTGAAATTGTAATTTGATGTTGATGTTTGTAATCTATTTCTAAGACTGTTAAACTTATCAGTCTGTTGGGATATGATTTCCTTGTATCATTCCAATGTATTAAATTAATGCACTGACTCTGGGTAACTTGGGTCAAGGCATTACATTTAACAATATCAACTCACATGGGTTCACATTACATAATAACCAACATGTGTAAATTAAACTATTACATGGTTAAAAAATATTGACTCACATGGGAAAAATATATAGCTAGCCCACTATTCAATTTAATCATTTACAAGGATTATCATAACAAGTATTTCATGTTGGATTTTCATATAATTAGAAATAAATTTTTAACAAACCAAGAACTAGAATTCAAGTCAAGCCTCGTAGGCATTCTCAGCCAAGTGTCCATCCAAGAGAAATGCACCCCTGGGTGGCCCTAAATAACGGTTCACAATCCTGAACATGCTTTCAAATTATCCACATAATTTCCAAATCATCAATAGGAAATATCATGGTTCATTATTCAATAAATTGAAACCCTAAAAGTGGGTGTGTGGAACTTCAATATATATAAACATTATAAAAATTCATGAAAGGCATAAGACTACCTACCTCCTATTAGTATGACTCTTTGTGTCAAGTTTTGATCTTAAATTCGACCTAAAATGGAGAAGATATAAAGATGAGTGTAAACACTCGACCTTAAATAAATAGAATTAGGGAAAAAATCAGTAAGGGCCATGAGGAATCGGGATATCAAATAGTTGAATCTAATGCATTTGACGGTGTTCGAATCAGATATCGGACGATGAAATAGGAGGCAAAATCCTGTTCGGATTTTCTTGAGTGCACTGCCTATCGATGGGGGACCGTTTCTCTCCATCAGGAAAAATGACGTGACCGTATGGTTTAATAAATTAAAAAAAGTACATGTAATGTACTTGAGACTACATATTGTGTCTGTAAAAATTATTTCTAGACCATTACATGGTCATGTACTGGGATGACATGGTGTGTAGCCTTCCATTCAGAGTGCGTGCCTATAAGTACACAACGTGTAGTTAACTATCATTCCATGTAACAGGCTTGCAGCCATCCCCTCGACATATTTACCCCCATTTTATTAAGTAAAAACTGAAAAGGAAATGTCCATACCTCAAAAAATAACTAGGTTATTACAAAACTATTGAATAAATTAAGAATAAAACACTAAAATAGAGCAGTGGTTTAACTGGTTTTGCAAAAATCCAAAAAAATGATTCATCCTTATTCAAATGGGTTATCTAAGGGTAAAAAAGGCCTTAACCTTACGCATATTATATTTATAAGGGTATCCAAGTTATTACCCTCATAAGAATGTTCTTGTAAAGGTAACTCATGGATTACCTTTTTTTATTGGGTTCACATGGGTTAAACATGGTTTTCCTACTAATACATAGAGGTATCCATGTTTTTTTATAAATTAGTATAAATTAAATCGGTTGTGTACCCTTATGTGAAATAAGGCTTTGTAATGTCCATAAACTTATGTAGAAGTTCTATATAATATTAAACTCTTTATTACCTTTATGCAAATTGTTTTTATGAATGTAATACCCTTTCACAGTAGTAGGAGCAATCTGCGTAAATGTAAATTAAACATTACCCTTATGTCAAGAACTCAAGTTAGAGAAGTATGATGTGTACCCTTATGTAGTTCAAGGGTCAGGTAATATATCATTATGTATACCATATATTTAAGGGTGTAAGGAAGATTAAATTAACACAGTTTTACGGTGTATGGTTAATGGGGTTTTACCCTTATGTAAGGCCTCCAAACCAGATTTAACCTTCTTGTAGAGTGTCTTTGTATTGTTAACAAGATGATTCCAATACATAATAATGAGTTTCAATGTAAGGTTAACTAGGAAAAATATCCAAAAAAATTAACATATTGAATTGTTTTATTAGTTTTTAGAATTTTTAGAGATCATTATTGAAGTTATTTTGGGAATAATGTATTTTGAGGAATTTATAAATTAATTCACTAATCAAAAATGGTTTATAATTAAATTAATTAAATCTTTATAAAACATTTTACACCAAAATATAAAAAAATATTATTTAAAATATCACTTACCAAATTATATAGAAATTTTTCATATATAATAATAAATTTTTAATTAGAAATCATAAGAAATAATATTTAAGGGTTTATTAAATATGAAATTAGTCCATAAATATAAAATGTTTTTATTTAAATTATTAATTGTTCCTAATAAATTATTTCTAATTCTTAAAAATAAAAAAGATCCTTATTTAGATATTATTTAATATATATCAAAAAGTTTTATGATCATTAATATGGACCTGTTTTAAATAATGAATGATATCTAGATTATGTATAAATTTTAAGAAATAGAAATTCAATTATAAATTTTTTATAATTCATATGATATTATGTATTTAATGGAAACCCCATATAATGATAAATATTAATTATATCATATTGGGGTGAATATATAATTTTTATATTCAAAATTATGGAATTTTCATTATGTTAAAATCAAAAAATATAAAAATATTTATAATGAACTTTGATTTATTAATTGTTAATAAATCTTTTCCTCAATGTTATTTATTTTTATTATTCATTTACATAAAGGTTATTCTTTGTTATATTCATGTATAGTAAAATTTTTAAGTAATTTGAATATTGTGTATGGTTTCATTTAATAAGGAAAACTTATTATTGGAAAGAGCCTTTCATTAAATTCTATGATTGACACCATAATGAATTTAGTTTTTTATCTACCTTGATCTTGGTTTGTAATAGATGTAATTTTCATAAATTAACTTTTTTCAATATTGTTTTTTCATATTATGTTTTTCATTTATGATTAATTTTATTATATCTTGAGTGAAGTATCCCTAGGTAAACAGAAATAGGGTAGGACTACATTCCTACCTAGAGTCTTATTCTTTGTCTATGGAGGTGAATGTGGTTGGATATCTATCACTCTAGGTTTTATTAAGACGATAAATCTATGAAATTTGAGAAATTATACATGTTCCTTATGCCTATAATGAATCTCGATATGTATTAATATGTTTAGATTCTATTTTTAGGTAATTTACACACACATGTGGGATGTATAAATTTTTACACATCGATATGGGTTGTACATATTGATTTGGTGGAGGGGACAGTATTCCAAACCCAAATCACTAGAATCGTGCATATATAAAATGACAAAATAAGAGATAGGTTGGTGAAAATAAATTCCCTACCAAATACTATTTGTTATATTCCTTTAAAAGATGAAATTATCAAGAACATGATCATTTAACCAGGTAGGTTATACCCCTACATGGTGCCCCATGGATTATGTTTTACAAGGCATGAAAGTAATGGGTTTTTCTCAGTCATCAATGAGTAGTTTCTTCTTCCATATGGTTCCATAGGGTTTCACTTTGTTAATGTATTTTTGAAATTTTCTTTGGGTTACACCTATATGGGAAACCCTTATGAATGATTCTTGGGGAATGAAGTTGAGTTTATCTATTTGATGGATTTTGAAAAATGGTTATCTTCTGAGAAATACAAAAATCATATATGATATTTTTTGGGATAATTCCAGACCAAAATAAATAGGTTTTGAGAAGAACACACAAGAAGACTCATTTCATAGTGAAATATGGATCTTGTATCACTAATTGATATGATAAATATTATAAAGTGGTTATAATTTTTGTGGCAGACCATTTAATTGAAGTCCTTATTAAATGGTTAATAATATATGATACTTGTCTAAAAAATATTACTTTTAGATAAATATCATCATAATCAAGATAAAAATTATGATTAAATAATTTATAAGAAGATTCTTAATGTAAGCTGATCATTATATTAGTAACTTAATAATGGTTCTTAAGAAATACTCATGATTTATGAAATGTTCACAAAAAATCTCTATGTTTCGGAGTAGTTCTATTCTCAATAACCCAATTAAGAAATTTTTCAAAAAAGTCAATCTAGATGATTATGGAATCATATAGACATTGATGTTTGGTTTTAATGAAATTATATTCTAAGTGAAAAAACGAACTGTAGTATCCACTTATGTACTCAATATAATTGGGTTCATTAAATTTTTTAGTCTCATATACATAATATGATTAGGTATGTTAAATTATATTAAATAGGATAGAATATAATAGATGTCTTGGTGAGACTAAAGGTTAAATTAGTGATTTAATGGTCATATAGATAAATTCTATTATTCTAAAAAATAGATGATATATACTACATGTTTTAGATAGTGTTTCAAATATACATAAGGTCATAAGAGGAAATGAATTGAATCTGGAAGGTTACTTTTAGGTAATTGGAAAAATGAGTTGCTAAAATGATAACTTGTAAGATTCAATGTTTTATAAAAAAAATTAATATGTGTATTATTTAATTTTTATCTTGGTAAAATATTTTAAACAATGTTTGTTTAAATGAAATTATATGAGTTTTGAAGTAAACATTATTAATAGTTTCTGTAAGTCTATAACATTATTTAGTAGGAGACTAAAATGGATTCTTTTGGTTAGCGAATTTATCTTATTTCAATTTATGGAAATAATATGAAAAACTGAATGAATTAAAAAAATTACCTTATATTTGAAAAGTGTTGAGTATTGATGAATTGGGCATACAACATCTATATCCTAGTAATTTATGGATAGTACAAGTGGGTAAAATGTCAAACCCAAGAATAAAAGTTAGTTAAAAAGTTCAATAATGTTTCTTCTGGATTCCAATAAAATTCATTGAATCATAGTGTTATTGGGAAGGAATAATAATAATTCCATGGGATATAGTTATCTAGGATACATGAAGGAGTTTTTCAAACTACATGGAATTTCCTTCTCTATTATGAGTTATAAAGAAATTAATTCATCGGTGTTTAATTGTATATAACACCAAATGTATATATTAGAACTTTTTATAAAAATACAGGTGTCTTAAATCAAAAAAAAAATTATTGATAATATAGGTTATATTCATGAGATATACCAAATAGTTACTTTATAAAGTATTTGAATGTAAAGGATTTTATACAGGTTAAATAAATATGATTAAAAGATGTTTATATTCATCTCATATCCAATATATGATAACAGATTATTTTTGGTAACAAGGATTTGTAATGGAAATTATGATATCATGAATTGAATGCACACGGTTTATTATTCATTAAATTCAATAAAATGTTTTGAGTATAATATTTAGATAAAAAAATATCTCAAAAAATAGTTTATCAAAATATTTTTGAATTATGTTAGAATGAGTTCCTAAAACTCACCGGTGGTATATTTTAATGAATATTTATTTTAAAATTAAAATGTTTTTGAACACATATAATATCATATTTGATATGAAAACAATATATTATTTCTTAAATATTATTACTAAAAGGAAATAAATGTTATTTTCAACCAAATAATAGCGTGTGAGTCGTAAAAAATACATTATGAATGTAATATAGTGACCAAGTGAATAGTGGGATTATTTTGGAAATAGATAAGTACAAAATAAATATATAAAAGACAACATTGATCGAAATTTAATGTGTTTCCACACTAGATATCTTAAAATTAGTATTATATGTGTCTGTAGAGGAAAATTTAATATGTTTCATTTATTTTCCATTTATAAAGTGAATGTAACTATTATACAAAGTCAAATTTTAAATTATTTTCATTGAAAATCCTAATTTAATTTAGTATATGTTACGATAAACAAAAATTTAAATAGTTTCATTAGTTATTCAAAAAAAATTATAACTTTATCCTATAAGATTTTAGTAATTGGTGGTAAAGAGAAATATAAAGAGTTTCATTCTATTTCCATATTATAGTTATTTTCAATTATAAATGTTTACCACTAAAGATTTTATTATGATGGTTTTATAAAATGGTCACATAGATATGTTACATGGATTTTATATGATATAATTAGTTAAAAACCCTCAGAAAATGAAGTAATCATAAGGATTATATTTTGTTTTATCATATATTATATGAAAAACCATTTCATAAGATGGTTTTTTCATGTATTCATATAAGAATTTAAGAATATAAAAATGTATCATATTAATAATAATATAGAGTTTGAGAATATTAAAATGTACCAAATTGAAGTTAACATCAATGTTTTCATTCTTCCATAATGGATATATATAAATTAATATAATGATACATATTTTGTAAATTAAAAAATTATAACTGACCTCTCAATGTATGATATTGAATTTTTCTCTAACCTATGTGATTCATGGATTATTATTGTTAATGATGATGTTTTATTGTTTGTGTGAGTATTATTCTTCTAGAGATATATAGAATATTCCCATGAGGCACAAAACAAAGAATATGATATTATTTTCTATATGATGGATGTCCTAATAATATTACACATGGAGTTTCATACAAATATGTCTTTGGTATACAAGGGGTGGAAGGATAATATTTGAGACCTCCCTACCTGAGTTTCAAGAGATACCAATCAAGATAACCATAATACTTTGATACACTACTTACATAAGTCAACTAATGAACTTAGCTAATCAAGGCCGGTTGGGTATGTTGTTGATCGTATCATTATTTGAATCTTAACCAAGATGATATTTATCCTATCATCTGATAAGTATGACATTAGATCACTTGATTCTGATAAATTGTGGGAGTGTATGTTTATAACTATATATTGTATATCTATCTGGATAAATAAAATATGATTTTATTTTTCATAAAGATTAATTCCATCTAATTTATTCATAGATTAGATCAGTATACACTAAAATAATTGATAACAAATTAGTTTGGATCTACAGGATTGGCATGACCCATTTCCTAGGTGACTCAATTTCCTAAACAAATGGAAATTATGAGAATTCACGTTTGTATATGATGTTGACTTGTGGACACATGAATAGAGATACAGTGTTTGATGGATATGATGTTTGATCCCTTTATATCTTGAGTACAACTAATTCTTATATAGAGGCCCCTATTTTCATATATGGATGCATATATTTATATTTATTTCCAACTCTGTAAATGATTGTTGGGACCCAGATTTTTATCGAATGAAGGGGGATTATGTTTGACTCAGAGATCTACTCTAAAATTCTTTTAGGGTTAATTCAAAAGTGTTTTGGATGGGTATTCACAATGTATTTCATAATATGTGATATAATGTGATTTTAATTATAGATTTACACAAAAAATTGGATGATATCCAAATTTATTTTTTCATATAGTTACATGATTTATGTTTGTGATAAAATATTCATTGAAATGGAACAATTTCTATTATGATTTAATTCAATTGGGTGATTGAAAAATATATTTCTTACTGATTTATATATATAAATATATAATATGTATATATAATTCCTAAAAATATTACTTTCATGAGAAAGATATATTATTGTGAATTATGTGATACCATGAAAATGATAAATAGTTAACATTTTATGTTTTACCCACATAATCTATCATTTATTATACCATTTTATAAAATATAATATTTGGGAGTTATATATGTGTTATATGTATTAGTTTGATTAATCAATATTTATTCATGAATAATAAATGCATGAATAAATACCAAAGACTATTAAATATTTTATGTACTTGATATATGCATTACATAAATATCATTGTTGTATGTGTGTATCAAGATCCTCAAGATTGTTTAAAATCCCCAAAACCTAATGCTCTCTCAACTTATTTATTTTGGTATTGGATCCTAGTAAACCATAGATATAAGATTGTATCTTACTCGAACATTGAGTGATTCAATTGAAACCCATAGATAAACCATTAAGGTGGGATACATATTTTTTACACCTATTTGATCTTTATTAAACCATGTGATAGTGTTTAAGATGTTTTATTTGCCATGTGATGTAAGGTATTCCATCTATAGTGTTCTTTATTTCTATATCTTTATTATAGTTTGATATTATCTTTCTCCAAAGACACTCATAATATTTTATTAGTATCATCGCTTACATATAATTGTTTTTATTAGAATCTATTAAACCCCTTTACTTAATGGGATAGTTATGCCCAAAACACACACACACATATATATATATATATATATTCTCTATGTGTTTATAGACTTCATTTTGACTAATAAAGATAAATTCAAGGTTCCTATTAGAGGTGGTGGTTACTCATCCATGATTTTATTGGGTTTAAAGTATGTGACATTTAGGGAGACATCCATAGGTAATATAAATATGTGTTGGAGAATATTATTTTTATTATTTTAGTTTTGTATTTCTCTCTTCTCCTCTATATCATCATATAATCTTCTCATCCTATGTTTTTCTTAATTTTATATTCATAGAGCTCCTATATATACTATGTTTAGGTATTTTTTTGACAAATTATGAATGTTTGTTCAACATTACTTTGATATTATTGTTTTTTCTAGGATACTTTGTTCATTTTATTCCATATTAAGTATTGTATTTATTTTTAAACTATCAATGTAGATTCATGACTTTCTAACATATGGTTTGGTCATTCCATGTTCATGGTATCAACATATATCCATGGTTTTGTTATATAATGGGTCAAATAATTCCCACAAGGTATGATTTTTTACCTTAGAACAAGTTTCCTACCTTAGAAGATTGGGAACAGACCTTGGTTTCTTGATGAGATTACTCAAGTAAAATGATGGGGTAGACTGGGTAGGTTTATTAAATTCTCTCCACATATTTTCCACCTATGATTATATCCAATATTTTTAAGAACCTCTCAATAATTGAGAGTTCTCTCTAAAATGTATCTTGAATTTATACTATGCTTGTTTTACCTCAACATTGGATAATTATTCTTTGTAACTGTGTTTAATGTTACATAGGTTATTAGATCAGTGATCATTCAAGAACATTTCAAAAATCTATGTTCCTTGTATATCTATAAATTCATCATTTTAAAAAAAATTCAAATTTGGGTATATACATGGAACCAACCTCATTTAATTCATCTTAAAACTTCTTCCCCAAATTAAGATCTTCTTATTCGAGGAATTCAAATACATGTTCATTATTTAATAAAATAATTAAATTATTTAGTAATATTATTCTTCTCATTAATTTTTACCTTGATTTCAATATATTCTATACATGTCTCTAGACTAAAATTTTCATCCTCCACAATATTCTCTATAAACAAGTAATATTGGTTTTTGTTTTGGTTAATATATTCGAATGACTCCTTCACCAGTCCATTAATTTTTCTATTTTTCTTTATTTGAATTTCTAATTCCTCTATAACACAATAATGTTCCAAATTTTGGTCCATTAGAAATTTTATTTTATTTTATTATTCACTATTTGATTTATATGTTTCATATATTTAATCATTACAATCTTTGAATCAGATTTGAACTTGGTTTCACCTTATTTAATACATGAATCATCACTTTCCTCATTACTTTACAAAAATCTATTTAATTGAAATTATTTTATGGACATGTATCGAAATATGATGTTACCTTTAAAGGATATTTAATTTTTAAATTTTTTCAGTAATCAACCTCACCATCATAACCATAAAGCCTCCTTGGACACCTTGCAACAAAATGTCTAATTGTTCTATATTAGAACAAGATAATTACATCCAGACCTTCAATGTTACTTTAACTCATTTAAAAATTATTAAAACAAGTGATAGGAATTAAAAAATAATTTAATAATCATTATCATTACCTTGATTGATTTGAGGTTTTTCAAAAGCTTTAAATTTTATCCCCTTTTTTGAATGATAAATCAACCCATTTAGTTTCTCAAGAATGACATAATAAACTAAACTATGATGTGAATATTATAAATATAGATTCTAAAAATAAAATTAAGAAACTATCACTATTAAATTTTAAAAAAGTATAAATATATTTTGGATATTCTTCATAATTTATTTATCCTTTATCTCATAAATGTTTCCAAAAATAGATGAAAAACTGCCAGGATTTTCTTAAAAAACACAAAAAATATTTTTTTATGTGATGTATCTTCAAGTCATTACATTTTATAAGTGTCACATGAAACTTTGAATCCTCCACTATGGTGTCTCCATTATAAATATAATAAAATATGTCCCAAATAGATTTATTAGATATAAAACATATAACATTTATATATATTTGTTTTTAACAGTATCAGAAAAGGAAATTGGGTGCCTTTTCCTCATCATTTAGGTGTTTCTTATCCATTTTATTCAAAAAAAAATATCTATTGGATGAATGCATTTTATTAAATGAATAAATGTAAAGAAAATATTAAGGCTAAATGATCATATATTTCATATAAATTGGTTTCTATAAACATGATAATCACATACATCTATAAGAGTAAAAATTTAAACATTGATAGAATTTTACATTTCAAATATTAACATATGATATATTTACAATGCAATTAACCTGGAAAATGTGATATCACTTATTAAACTGATAATTCCCTAAACACTCTAATAGGGGGTAAATATGGGTGTCAGTTTTAATTATTGTTAAACTATAATACCCCCCTCGATCTTGGACCACTTGGTAGTGCTCAGATTAGGCGTTCTCCACTTGAACTTAGGAATTCCTCCCCATAAAAAATCCTTCCAACTAGAATTGAGGTTATATTGGGTGATAGTGGGGATATTATACCCTCTAATGATTATAATAATAATAATATTAAGCAATAACTAAAATAAAAAAATTAAATTTTAGTAAAATATAACAATAAGATAAAATAAACATAAAATAACATTAATAATTATTTACATACCTTAATAGTCCTAAATAATAAAAAATACTTCTAATGTGTTGATCACTTATAAACATATCCAAAGTATGAAAAATAATTACAATATTAGAAATGAGGAACCACTCATCATGTATATGAAATCCTAAATCATCTCATTCACCATATGCACTCTTAACTCTTTTAGGTCAAGGAAATTGAAACTTTACATTTTATTTAACAAGAACAATAAAGTTTGAATGCATTATAAAAGTCTTTTTAAAAGTGTGAATATGAAATCAGTAGTACACCACCAACAATTTCCCTAACATACATCTATAAATATACAAATTTATGTAAAAACTTAAATCTGTATCAATTAACCAAATATCATATAACCCACTCCCCTTTTTCTCAAGATCCACAAGTGATCCTTTACCAACCTCGACTAGGGTTAGAGTGAAATGTTGCATCCAGATTATGTAATACCATAATCTCTCTTTCCCTTCCAAAAAATCATATATCACATGTTTTCACATTCCAATACGAACTACATTAACCATTCAAAGTCTCCATGACTACCCAAATGGACTTCCATACGTCATATCATTACTCCCTAGAACATCATTATTATTTACCACTACCATCATTATTGATTTATAGTCCCAAGGCATGGTGATATCTATACTTATGGGCCCTAGATCAATGTCCCCAAATAGAATGGTGATCCTCATCCCCTATCTAGTGGTCTCAATTCTTAAAAATCATTTCTTCATATAGTGAGAACTACCTTCATACTGATTTCCAACATAGTCCCCTATGATTCTTAATCTCTGAAGTCCTACACCTATAATTAGTGGCTCACACCAATTCATGGGTCATATTCTATTTAAAAAGACCCCAATATCCCCCATAAATAATCCATGGTGAGTAAAATTATCAAATTCATATGAAACGGCATCAGTGAACCTCAATCGCCACCTTAGAAACCACATCACCCACATATAGAAATGGTCAAAAAAATTCATGTAAACTCAAAAAACCATGTTTCCTCACATTAATTAAAAAATATCACCCATATACATTTAGGATATGGATAAAACATTCCCATGGAACTACGATATCGATTGCATCCCGAAAAAAATATCCACAACTTGCATTGATAAGACCAAGAAAAACAAGAGACCACATATTTGGAAACCCGTGAAATATTTTTTCTAACTCCACTATTTACCACATTAATTTATTCTAGGTAACCCTTATAAAAAAAGAAATCAAATAGAGTTTTATAATGGTCTCCCTAGGAAAACCCCACTCATGTCCGTTTACCACGCATCACATAAAACATGTAAACTTGGAGAATAATATATAAAATACCTACATAGAATTTGAAATAATACACTAATTATATATCCCTATCTAGTTATATATTAATTTTTATACTTAAAAAAATATAAAAAATCCATAAAATTAGGATTTTTTAGATGGGAAAAATAAATAAATAGTAAACCAGGAAATGAATGCATTTGGAATATTAGACTTACCCATATATCCTCCATTATTATGATAGAATAATATATACAAAAGTATCAAAGAATATCTCCCTTGTATAATAAATTGATAACAATTTTCAACTTGTATGGATTTTTTAGGATTTAGGTTAATGGTATCCCATATCCCCCTTTTATATTTCTTTATTTTATTTCAATAATTATTTTATTCATTGTTGAAAATTTTGGAATTTTTTATTCACATCCCTATTTCAAAAAACCATTGATTAAACTTACTCAAAATATAATGATCCTTACTCACCCATAAATGATCCATAATCAAGATATAAAGATCCTTACTCACCTAGAAATGATCTTTACTCAAGAAATAATTGGCATGAACTGACACAACAATGCCTTGCTTGGGATAATGGTAAGCATACAGTATATCCACAGGCCCAACTCTAATTGGATATCGGGTGGTGAATTTCCCTAAGAACGCATATCAGACATATATGAGACCTAAACCTAACATACCAATACACACACACACACACAAAAACACATCTCCACGCATACTAGAGCAATACAGAAAAATAATCAAAAGAAAAAAATTAATGCATGAATAACCTCAAATATTCTACAATGGAGTAAGATAATATATAACTATGATAGAAAAGTGAGTAACATAGGACAAAAAAACCTAATAAAAATTAAACCATATAATCAAGAACATAATTTTCTTTTCATGATACCACCTTATTCTACAAACTGTCCAGCTAGTGATGTCGCCATGTACTACATTACACAACCTTCTACGAGCCTATCTAGAAACTTATCTTTTAGCATGCCATCTGTATAAGACACGACATGTGAGGAAAGATCGTATATAGGGTGGACTATATACATACCTAGTAGTACTCCCAAAATACATTAAAATAAAAATCATCAAGAGAGAGTAATGTGAAAAACATGATCAATATAGAGAAGAGATAATATCCTAAGTATTCTCATATGGGATAATCAGTCCATAAAATATGGTTTCAGACTTCATATCCTTATAATGGATTTTTACTATCTCCAATGATTGTAATTTTTTTATGATCCTTCTACTTTTTTAACCTCTATATACCTATAGTAGAGAATCATACACCCCTAGTTGTGTATGGAGGATTCCAATTAATGTGGAGGATCACGAACCCCCACCAAAGCTCATTATATGTTGGTGATACAGAACCAGCAGAGATAGGATCTTTCACCCCATAATAGTTTGTGGATACCAACCCAATGTGATCCATAAGTAAAGGATCTCACACCACAAACCTATGGGGGGATTACTAGACCTACCTATAAATAATAATAGGAAAAATCACCATAGAATAACACTCCCTTATTTGTGGGTTTGTACACTCTATGGATTATCAAAAACTATGTGTGGTCTCTATAATGTTGATATGGTTGATCATTCTCACCTCATCTTCACACTCATATCTGTCTTTGGAATCAAACCAATTATCATGTTAGACATGAAACTCTAATTAGAGAGGACTTGTTAATTACCTAATCCAAACCAAAAGAAAGTACATGGATTATTTAAGAGGTCACATGGTGTGCCAACCAAAGATGACATAATTGTATTATAATATTAATTTATATGACATGTAGAAGTCAATATACATGAAATGTGTAAATGAAATCACTATGTATAAATATTTAGAGGTACTAGACATATACCTCATCTTCCCAAAATTTATACCATATAAGATACATGGAATATAAACCATCACACATGACATGTGGGGTCACATGGTTTCCTAGCCATATAATCCTAGTAGACACCATGCTTGATGATATTGTGTCACACGATATGTGAGTTTGCTTCAAGGAGTGTTATATTAACTAAATAAAAATAATATTGTTGTCGCATCAACAAGACACAAGGTGTGTGTTCATCTAAACTACACATTACGTAGTAATTTTTCCCCCAGAACATTTATAGTTTCAATGTTTCATTCCATTCCTCACCTATATCTACAATACAAAATCTATCATCTCATGAAAAACCACATATAATTTCATCCATTGATACTCTATCATCGAAAATCAACTTCAGAAAAACCATCAATGAAATCATAGTGATCTATCAATATCCCATCATCTCACACATCCTATATCATGAAATATTCATCCTTGATCTAAACCACCTCTATAAATTCATTATCAGTCATAAAAACTCCCAAAATAATTTTCTCCACTAAATTTCGGAGAAATAAAATAAAATCTAGGGATTGTTCTTGATTAAAACCCTATCTATAGTTAAATGTATAAATTAAAATAGTCTTGAAATGAGAATAAAGATAAAATATATAAATACATAGTAAAAATTTAAATAGTTGATGTCCTTGAAAACCCAAACACTAACATCAATCTCAGGAATCACAAATTTCTATTAAAATTTTAAATGATCAAATAGTTTCAAGGCCATAGAAAATGAATAAATTGAAATTCACATTCCAATAGGGAAATAATATGAGGGATTATATTATAATATAAATTCCATCAAATAAATTTACATGATATGGTAAGAATATATATATAACAAATCCTTACCTTGATTTAGGATCAATCATTGAAGGAATACATTCTTGTAGGAATATCCATTTATGATACCTAGTCGTCCATCATTAATCCATGATATGAAATCCAATCACCAATAATTCCAACCTAAAAATATCATCTCTAATATATAAAGTTATATATCTAACCCTATAGTTGAGATATAAAAGATTTTATATAATTGTTGTCTTATCTTTGAGAAATTAAATAGGCATGTAATTAATTATTTGATTTAATCATATATTTAATCTTTATTCACCTTTCTTTCTAAAAAATACCCCTTCTGAATGATAAATATTTCATGCCTAAGATAATCCTTCCATTATGCATTAAATTTCTATCTCAGTTTCCCCATAAAAGACTTTATTAGGAAGGAAATATAAATTTCTAAAATTATGCATGTTCATGATTTAATATATTTAACATATTATTAATATGTTAATATTCTTGTTTTAAGTCACCTAAAACCCCACCACAACACTTTATCTACATCATAAAATATTATTTAAAATATTCAAAGGGTCCAAATAGAAAATAGATACATTAAATCCTCCCCACCATCTATAATTTTTACATAAAATCAATAATATACTCAAATAGGTGAGGGTACCAAGCTTGAATATGGTTCTATTAATCCCGTAATCACTCCTAAATATTCAGGTGCTACTAAAAAATATTAACTAAGGGAATAACTCCACTATAAAGGATCTTCTCCTTCTATTTCTCAATATCCATCAGGTACACTGGGAAGGAATATCTATATTGAATGTTTTTCTTTCCATATTCAATAATGTATGACAAATCATGCATGTATCTCCTCATTTGTGAAACATCAAGGATTTAGTTCACCTAGATCAGAAGTTTTATTAAATTTAGGAATTATGAAACCTCTCCAGTCCTATATAGTATATTGTATAGGATAATGAATCTCTGATATAGCTTCCAAAACCAGAAAAAATATCTATAATATGGGATATTTTGAGACCCTCATAAACACATGATCTGTAACACCCCGAAATTTTGTGGATTATTTTTTCGAATTAATTTTAATTTTTGATATTTATCATTTCACATAAGACTAAAAATATATTATTTTATATTAAATAACTATGTTTGGGTTTAATTATTTGAAAAAATAAGTTAATCATGCACTAAAAACAACATAAATTTTATATTTCTCTATATAGTTTACCTAGGATATCCTCCATTACATGGAACAATGACTTTCCTCGATAGCTTTTGTAGCACGCAAGATCTTTTTTTACTAAAAATAATATATTATTATTAAATATGAAAAGATATAACCTCAATGATAAATTAGATATTATGAATATTATTGAAAAAGTTATGAAAATATGTGGTTTATAGAAATATAACATGAAATCATATGTTACCAAGTAATTATAAATGAAAATTTAATAACAACTTGAATATAAAGGATTTATTTTTATTTTTATTCCCCAAAGGTGTTTTGTCCAAATAAACTAAATTAATTAAAATTCGTTTCTGATATTAATGTAATATATATATTATATATTCAATAAAATATTTTTTATATACTTACAATATATTTGATAGACATAAGATAAGAACAAACCCAATTTAATGCTTAAACACCTATATTTTTATAAAGGTGGTTTTGTGGCCTTTTAATGAAGAACCAATTTTAAATAAATTTATTGAAACATTGATATATTTAATATGTAAAAATAAACATAATATTTTAAAAATAAATGTAAAAATTAAGTTTGGATAATTTTTTTTTATTTCTATAAAGTTTCATTTTTTATGAATTGTTAAATATATTAAATTTTAATTCAAAACTTTATTTTTTATCTAATTTATTTATAAGGTTAAATAATATTTTAAATTATTTTTAATGTTTAATTAAATAAAATTTTTGTAAATTAACCCAATTTTTTTTATTTGTATCAATTTCACTTTGAAATTGGGTATAAAAACATAGCAAACTTTTGGACATTTTTTACATTAAAAACAGACGGTGTTGTCCCATCTACTAGATTAATTTTAAATTAATTAGTATCAATTAGGTATTTTTAATTGGAAAAAATGGATTATATAATTGGATTTAGAAAAATTTATAATGTATAATAATTTCAACCTAAATTTTGACCAAAAATATTAGTGAATGCATTAAAAATTAATTACAATTATTAATTTAAAATTGAGCTTAATGAGGGAATAAACATTACTATTAAGGGCTAAAATAATATATAAACTTTTAAAAGACCCATTTTATAGAAATATTTTTCCCATTAAAATTAAGTTATTTAATTTTTTATGACTTTTATTAGTAAAAACATGGGTACACCAAACATGTTTTCAAAAATACCATGTGTGCCCTTTCCCTTACCTATAAATGGTGACCACCTATCCCACTTCTTCACACCTCTAATATCACATGGTTTCGGCCAATATATACCCAATAAATGTCCCAAAAATCCTCTTTTAATTTTTAAATCCTCCCTTTGGGAATAAATACTTCTAAGGAATCCCTTTTGTTTAAATCAAATAGAGTTAGCAAATTAAGAGGTAACACCCTCCTTCAAGATCTTTTCTTTTATTACTATTCTTTACACCCTAAACTATTATTATTCAACGATTTTATAAAAAAATCCAAAATATAATTTATGTTTTTATGCTAAGTATTATACCTAAACTTATACACACTTCCATCTAAAGGGTGATGAACATACTGCTTATATGTACGGGGAATTACTACATCACAAAACGATGATTATAAATTTTTCATTTACCAACTCTCATTTTGAACATCATTATGAAATATATATTTATATATTTATATATATTATATTTATAATTTCATTATTATTTTGAAATTTTTATTTATAACATAACCTTTTTCATTCCATCTTGTATAAATACTATAATTTCGTTTGAGGAAATGTGGACTTCCACCCCCTCAAAGTGATGTGACTCATTCACACAATACATGGAATGTATTATGGAAATTTTTGGTGAAAATGTGTGATATATATGACATAATAATTCTTCTATAATGATATTATATACATATATACAAATATATCATTAACTCTCTTTATTTCAACATGACAATAAAATGGAAATAGTGTCCAAGGGTACGTACTGCCTAATGTCTCCATGAACGGTGTATTCCATTTCATACTAATATATTAACTTGATTATTATAATACACATATACTTAATATTAATTAAATTTATATAATGTTAATTATTCTTTAAATCCAAATTTAAATATTATAACCAAAGATATTACAAATTAACACACAAGCAAAAAACAAAGCGAATATTACTCGAAGCGAAACCTTAACATGTAATTATTAACAAGAAGGTAATATAAGGTCATAATGAAACCACGTATGGTTTTATAAATAATAATATTTTTCTATAATAGATTTATAATAAACTTAAATTTATTATATAGAAGTATTTAATTAGTATGATGAGATTCAATACACAAGGTAAGGAAATTTTATCTCACCTTTTATTTTCATGAGATACACGCCTTATACACCACTCGTTTATTTTTTGTATTATTTATACTGCCCATATATGTATTATATGACTAATATATGTATATTTATTGATATTTAAAAATACATTTTATGATATTTATTTCATGGGTAAAGGTTTCAAAAGTTACCAAATTGGTAGATTGATATTGTCCCAATTTTCCTTCTTTGAGACACGTGCCATGTTATGCACCTATATTTTTTTATGAGGTGTATATACTACCTTTTAAATTTTAAATAAAGAATATAAATATATTAATGATATTTTAACTTTCATTTAATTTAATTTTCATACATTGGTAGTATAATTGAAAGTTACAAAGTGGTAAGAGTTCATCAAAACAATCTCATCGTTTATCGATAATATTTGTGGTTATGCTTCCATTGATTAAATATTATGATCCACATATCAATAAAACCCATCAATTATATTATACTATGTATAGTCATGTTATAATGATATATTTTTACCATTTTTATACTCTTTGATACATTGTATTATTAAGAAATGTTTTTTCTAAAAAGTCAGACCTTACCTCTCTCTTCGGTGAAAAATTAATGTTCTTTTGAAACCTTGTTATCTAAAAGGGTTTTCAAAATGTTTTCCAGAACTATTTATATGTTTTCAAATTATATTAAAATTAATTTTTTTCAAAAAAAATCAAGATTTATTTATAATATTTCAATGTATCTTCAATGAAATGGTTTTAAAAACGTTTTCAAGGATTAGTTCTAATATTTCATAGTCATTTCAAAGAAGTGGTTTTCAAAACAAATTCAATATTTTATTATAGGTTTTAAAATTTATCTAAAAGAAAAAGTTTTAAAAAATATTTGAGACTTATTTTCTAATTTTTCAAGAAAAATGTTTTCAAAATGATTTAAATACTTATTCATAAGTTATAAAAATATTTTCAAAGAAATAGGCTTCCAAGAAGTTTTAAAATATTTATTCATAAGTTTTTTAGTTTATTTTAATGAAAATGGCTTCTATAAGGATTTTTGTTTTAAAGATCCATTTTCAAATAAGAAAAGATATTTAACTCAAGAAATGTTTTCAAAATATCCTTCTAAGTTATTTTCCATTTAAGATAGAATGTGTTTATGTTACTCATTTCTTTATAGGAAATTATCAAAAGGATCCATTCATATTCATTCTTCAGTGGTTTATGTATTAATTGAATTATGATTATGACACACCTTTCTCTTACATGGGTTGTATTATTTTGAAACCCACTTATTTTCAGGAGTTATCCTTTGATGAAATGATTATAAAACCTATCTATTTTCTATAGGTTATGATGTGATGAAATGTTAATAATACCCATTTAATTTCGTCGTATATAATTTTATGTCAATAGAACCCATCTTTTTTGTAGTTCATGATATGATTAATTTTTTATTATCTTGTAGAACATGTATTTGAATGATTTTATTATAAGATGGTTGTGAATTATATATCCCTCCAATGAATTGGGAAAATATTTATATCTCATGAGACAATTATGGGAATAAAGTTGACGGGCTTGATCCACTATGAGAATATGGGTAAACATGATCCCATAAAAGGATAGGATTATGACTAGGGATGTTGTTATGTCAAACCCAATAGGTGTAGTCATCATGATGTTGGAATATGGTAAAGCTCGATCAACTATGGGAAGATGGGGAAACCCAATCCACTATAAGATTATACAGAATCTGAATCCCTTACAATGAATGGACTAAGACTAGGTATAGTGGAGTGTCCCTCCATGTAGGTCCATTTCCCATTTATTCACTTGATTAATTCATCCAATGTATCTTGGATAATAGGAAATGATATCACCTATTTATGCATTCCACAATTCCATGTCTTATTTTTATGTTATGATTTCATGGATTTTTTTATTTATTTATATGTTATTAATGTCGTATAAATATCAATTATATATATAAATATTAATTTTTCTGATCTTTGATATGAAAGTTATGATATTTTAATTCTATTATCACATTCTTATTCCCTTATGTTCATGATATGAATACACATTACCTTTAATTACCCTTACTGAACTTTTGATCTCACCCCTTTATTATGTTTCCTTTAGATTGGTTATGAAGAAAGTTGTTTAAGTATAATTTCTAAGGGGGGCATATTTATGGGAAACATTGAAGATATTTCATAGATATAGAAAATTTCTGTTCCATGTTTCCAAAGGCACTAAACTAATACAGTCTTTGGGTGTCTTTTTTTGAAATTTTTTATGTATTCCTAAAAAATGATGTAATTATTTTGTATGTTAAGATAGGTTCATTATATGATTTCCCAAATCAAACACAAAATCCCTCTATCATAAATCCATATATGAATTTTGATGGATATGAGTAGTATGTATCTACTTCTCAATGATCTAAACATTCTTTATCATCACAAGAACCCTCTTTATCCCCATAGCTACAGATTCTCCCCACTTCGACTGCCACAATGGTGACCTGAAGGGTCTCTTATACATGGATTAAAATTGAATAATACCTATTATAGGGTGATACATATTATTTTATTTAAACCCTACCATGTATAGATGATCCTCCCAACATCAACCAATTTCCAAGATGGAATCTAGAAGTATAACCTAAAGGACATGAAAGGTCTTTGTGGTCTGGTCACTCGTATGGGTTGGAATGAAATTATTATTCATACATAAGTCCCTAAATAATCTAATAACCATATCCTCAACTAATACATGAATCGAGAATCACTTTCTAAGAAAATCATCATGGTTACACTTTGAAGCTGGACAATCATTTATATGTATACTCATCCTAAGATTTCCACCAAGATCTAGTCCTTGGAAAAAAGAAAGTGGGCCAACATAGTGATTTATTCAATGATCACCAAGATATTATCATGTCCTCTAACAAATAAATGATGTTCCATCAAAATATACAAGGATATTACATCCCATTTCTACTATAGTTCCATGAGGGGATGGGCTAAACCTATCATGAATCAACCCATCGGGGCCTGTCATTCCAATGGAAAGCTGAGTGTGACACCCAAAGACCACTTCCATAGTTAATGTTTTAGAAAATAAATTTAAAAATTAATTAAATGAAATGGTATTCCTTATCCAAAATTTTTTCTACAAGCACACATAACCATATCTATTAAAATGTGTATAAGAATAGTAAAATATTTTCATGAGTAGAGTATGACCTCTAATGAAATTACCTCAAAGGGAAAACATCAGAGTATGAAAATATAAAACCATATAATAAATGAGTAAAATACATGTCAAACCAAAAAGTAGCTCCAAACCTGAAAATAACTAGAAAACCTGAAAACTGAATAGATCATAACACCTGATCTCTAATTTTGACATCTAAAATAGGTCATTGAACACAAGCACCACTAAACTGTATTAAAATCACTACCAATATACCTGTAAAATACATATTACATGACATGTTTGGGGAAATCCCATCCAAGGGTGATTATATTAATACCTAGTATGAAATATAAAAAACCACAAAGGGGTTAACAAAAAGTTGAAACAGTAGTCAGCTCAACCCATAGAAAGAGGGAAACAAAACCCAATAAATATGCTCATTAAAGAACCCAAATGAGATTAAAAGGGTATATCTATGTCCAAACCCTTTTTAATAATAATGGTTCTTCGTATATCTCAAAAAATCCATCTTTAATTTCTAATACCATGTTCAGTCATACTAGAATGTATGTGGAGGACCCACACCATTCCATAGTTCTCCGTAGTTGACAGAGCACAATCTCTAGTAGAGGACCTTATCCCTACCAAATATCAAATACATGGGTGACACACATATATATATTATATGTTCCCAATATAGTATATGTTTTTAAACCCTACGTTTATGAAGAGTATGCAGGATCTACACCTTGGTATGATAAGAGGGTTACCAACCTGGCTAAAACTCTGATCACTGTCATCGTTCAAGCATCATCTAAACAAGAATCACAATTAGAGAACCTCAAATTGTATCTCTCATTTCTTAATTAAGTATACCATTAAATTATATGGGAAGAAATTGTAACAGCCCGAGATTTTATGAAAAATATTCTTTTTATTTCACTAATGTCTTGTGTTGTACGCTACACCAAAAGGATCTTGCACAACACGCATCCTTGACTTGCCTTGCATTACACGCAATCACAACCTTCCTCGATAGCATGTGTAGTACGCAATACTGAGTTTCACTAAACAACGATATTCTATTAAAATATTATTAAAACTAGTCGTTATGAATAGTAATAACCACTTTTTGAAATTCTGTAAATCTTATTTTTCAAAATGAACTTCATTTTTGGATTCGGAGTATCGAATTTAGCCTAAGGTGAAATTTTGGTACTTTTCAGATAACTTTCATATTCTGATGAATAGTGAAAATTACTAAATTATAATTAAAAACAACTTTTTTTATCGAAATAATTAATAGTGATAAAACATTAATTTGAGTGGTTTTAAAATATATTTAGAATATATTTTTACAATTTAATACAATGTTGGTCATTGGATGTAATTTCACATTTAAACCAGACATAAACAAGTGTCAATCTTTTGATAGATATTGTTTCATAAAAACACGCTATTTGTTTTAACAGCGGGATATAATTATAAAATTAATTAATGCAACATCTATGTTATGAATATGGTAAAATAGACTTCATTTTTGAATTCGGAATATGAAATATAGCTTAGGATGAAATTTTGGCATTGTTCTGAAAAACATCAATTTTTGATGAATAGTGAAACTACTAAGTGGTAGGTTAAAAACTGAATTTTGCATAAAACTTAATTTTACCACTTCTGTGAATGGAATTTCGAAAATCCGACAGACACGGTTAATATCAAGGACTAAAATGTGGTTCAATGAGATGAAAATAATTTTTGGTGAATAGTAACTTTTTACTTTTTTTTACCACGGTTAATAGTAAATAGGGTAACTAAGGGTAAATATGATATTACTATTACACTAACACATGTCCTAATTCTATTGGATAAGTGTAATTCGGCCAAAAACAACCTTCTGAATATAATATGACCATTTAGGCCCACTTGGATTAGATTAGGACATTTATTATTATTTAATTCAAAGAAGAGTTAAAAGAGTTAAAATCAAAGTTTATTTACTAAAACATTTTTAATATGGGGTTATAAATAAGATAAATTCGACTATAAATATTCATTAGAAAGCTAAAAAGATTTCCTACATAATGATATTTTATTTATAATTTTTAGACTTTAAATAAATTAATTTATTTTTGACACAACGATGATGCAGTAATTACCCTTTTAAGGAAATATTAACATAATTGATGTTATAAATGCTCAAATGAATGTAATTTAAGACTTTTTATGAATTAAACTAATTTTATAGGTTACTATGATGTATTAGTGTTGATTTAATCAACTTGGTTCGAACATATAATTCTGTTATGACTTTCAAAAAAATCATATATCAAATAGTGTCAAAATTGACACAAAATAGTTTTTAAATCAAATATTATATTATTAATTGTTATTTTATTCCTAAAAATCTATGGTTCGGCCAAATGACTTATATAAGGATATATATATTAATAATAAACAATTTGGGGTTCTTTTGGCATGTTATAGTAAGTGTATTAACCATATAGTGAAAGAAAACAAAAAGACACGGTAAAAGTTAAATTATTTAACTTAGAGTTAAATCTAATTGATAAGGTTAAAATAATAACCTAAACTTGTCTAAATCCTATTGGTTGATAGGATGTCGACCCATCCCCACTTTAGCTTCGAAATAAGACCATTTGGAACCATTATAAACCGATTTTGACATTAATATAAAATAATATTTTGAGGTATTCCTAAGGTGCCCCTCTCCTCCCTTATAAAAGGACACCTCCTCCCCCTCCTCCTCACACCAATTTGAGCACTCAAGCTCGGCCAACCCCTGCCAAACTCTCTTCTCCACTTCCCTATAAACAGCCTAGAGGTTCTGGTCTTCCTCAAAGACCAATTTTAGTGCCCTAAGAGGAGGTCTCAAAGAGGTGCTTCAAAGAAGAGGTAATTACCGTTACCAATTCTTTCATCTTTATTTCTTCTTCCACTTCTTCTTCTTAGGTTGTTTCATTATGAAGTAATAACATCAGTATCACTCATATACTGATATGTTATTATAATTATGAAACAACCCTATTTCACCATCTATCCATCCTACGGAAAAAGAAATCACCGCGTGTGCGTACGTACGGAATACCATCTCCACGCCGTGGTGTAATCTATTTTCCACCACCACCTTACATGGATGGGTATAATGGTGTAAAGAATAACTATACATAGTTATTACAACATCATATTGATTCTGATATATTGTATAATCCACTCCAATTCAATTCAATATTTATAGAAATGATATCATCGCTCGTGCGTACGTACGGACTACCGTCTCCACGACGCGATGAGATTCATTCTCCATGTTAACCATTTAAGAATGATTATAATGTATATATAAGAAATAATAATGAAATATATGAAATTATAAAGCTACTGGATTTATGTATATATATACATATGTATGTCATCTACTTACTTCCATTTCAAGACAATAAGGAAAGAAAAACAGCGTTCATGCGTACGTACGGACTACCGTCTCCATGAACGGTGTTTTTCATTTTATTTATCTATCTATTATATATATATATATACTGAATATATATGATATATAAATCATATTTTATATTCTGGAAGTAAGTAAATCATGATATAAGTAATAATGATGTCAAGAACAACAAGTTAAAACACCTACGATAAATGAAACGATTTTACCCAAAACGCTTCTTTAACATGGAATTTACAAAAGAACGGGTAATATAATGTCATAAGTGAACCATATATGACATCATAACAATGAATATGATTCTGTAATAAGTCAATGACATTATTTAAATCATTATACAGGAGGTTCGGACACATACGAAGCAAATTGGACCTAAGGTAAGGGAAATATCACAATCTCATTTTTATCCGAGATTGTTTATTCGTAAGTATTTACTGGAGTGTATTTTATCATCCACATCCATGTTTTCTCAATATGTAATATTATTTCCATCCACCTAAAATTGTTTAAATCCAATTTTACCCTTCAATGAGTTTTTAGTAAAGGATATGAAAGGAATCTTTTGTCGTTTTTCGTACGAGGTACTTTTTGACTTTTCCGACAAAAGTACGAAGAATGTTTTTTTTAACTTATACGGCATGTATGGATTTTTAAAACATTATTTCCAAGAAGATTCCTTTACAAGTTTTCAAGTTCATTTTTAATCAACTTCTTTTATTTTAAAGTCGTATGACATGTTATGAAAGGAAAAATGTTTTTTGAAGAAGAAAGGATATTTTCCTCAAGAATGGAGTTCAAGTGTTTTATCAAAATTATTTTCCATCTAAGATAATAAAGGGTTCTGTTTTATCCCTATTATTACATTGATTTGATCATGTTGTGATTGAATTATTTTTATGAATTCCTTTATCTTGTGTGAATTGTTTTATTATGTCATGATGTTTAAGATTCCAATTTGTATTACATGGGTTATGCAATGATGTATGATTTATGATTATGTGGCACACATAAGAAAGGATTCATTATAAGATGGGTGGGACCTATATCTCCCTCCAATGCATTGGGTAAAGATTTTATATCTCATGAGATAGACAGGGCTGGAACGGTAGGTTATACCGGTTCAGTGAAACAGGACTGAAACGAGGGTTACTCGATTCAGAAAGGGACTTTGTCCACTAAGATAGTCTTGGCAATGAGTCTTGACTAACAAGAAATGATTTTCCATGATTATGTGTGCATGCCACAAAGTTTCAAGTTTCATGTTATGATTATGGTGATCTCATTTTTACTTCTATGATTTGTTCCATGTTAAGATATTATGATCTCTTTTGCAGGTAATGATTTTCAAAAAGATATGATATGATTTTTATTTCTTTTGTATACCCTTACTGAGCATTTGAGCTCACCCTTTTATGTTTTCTTTTCCCCAGGATATAAATAAAGGTTTTAGGTAAATTAAAGGGAAGATCTTTATGGGAGATATTGAAGATCTTTCACCACGATTAGAAGATTACGTTCCGAGTTTCCAAAGACACTAAACTATTACGATCCTTTAGTGTGTGTTTTTGTTATGTACTAAGTATTCCGCAAAAGTAATGTAATGTCCATGTATGATAAGCTTCGGGTCTCTACAGTTGGTATCAGAGGAAAGGTTTAGTCAACCTTTGGAAACTAGGATGTGAAAACGTTAGTGAGATCCCTAGAGATATTTCTAAGGTATGTCTAGGGATGTCCCTAAGAATACGTATACATATAGGATAGTCCTAGAACTATGGTAACGATCTTAGAATTAAACCTAAGATGTTAGATATTGAAGGTAATCCCCCTTTATTATGTTGTTTTCCCTAGCATGATTTTTGCCTCTCACACTATTCTTTTTGGGTTTTAGAAAATGGCTGGAAACAAGATGATTCACAATAATGGAGGATATGATGGAAAATGGAATGATATTCTTCATAATGAAATGGGATTTGGAAGTCCAAACATCATTATTATGCCGAATCAGCAATCTCATAATATGATCAATAAAGTAAAATTTGGTAAGTTTCCTGACTCGGCTAATAAGAGAAAGATGGAGTTTCATGATGATCATAGAGGAAAGAAATTTGATTTCCCCTATGTAATTCATGTGGGAAGAGGCATCAAGGAGAATGTTTCAAAGGAACTGGAAGATGCTTTGGGTGTGGAAAAGAAGGACACAAAGCAAGTAAGTGCAAAGGAAAAGGTTCAGTTAACACCATGGATGAGGATAATGGTATTGCTACGACATCAACAATGGTTAAATGCTTTAAATGTGGAATGTACGGGCATTATGCAAACCAATGCCCTAAGGGAAAGTCTCATGAAGAGAATCATTATGGTCGTATGGGAAGTATTTATGTTGATGATGATGAAGAAACTACAAATGATATGTGAGATGAAAGAAATGTTGAAGCTCGATCAATGGTCTAAGAATGTAGTGGAATGATTACATGTTTATCATGTGTAATGTTGTATAAGTAATCTCATGGAATAAGGAGACATCTAAGGATTGTTACACTGTTGTCTTTCCTTAAGTTTTGAAAGTGTATGATGAATGGTACCAGTAACCATGAAAGGTTATTCAGATACTTTTGGAAAGTAGATGATAAGTGCATAATGAAAGTATAAGAAGATAATGAGATGTTTGATTGTATTCATGAGCTCATGATTGATATAAGGACTAAGTGATATCATGGTTTGAGTATATAGAATTTTGAGGATTTTGGAATGTGGAAAGTGTTAACTTTAAACTGCATTCATGTTTTCTCTAAGGTATTCAAGAGAATACATGATTAAGGACTTTGAATGTTTAGAATGTGACCAATAAGACATATCTTATGGGGATCAACGATGGTATTAAATCTCTGGTAATTGTTTTCACTATATTATGAGAGTGGACTGCAGTATTATGGATAAGCCTAAAGAAGTTCTTTTTTGATATTATTGATAGGATGTTATAGTAATGTAGTTTTAGAAAAAAAGACAACCTGCAGGACGGGCGACAGCCCATCGCGTCAGACAAGGCTATGGGAATCGAACCCACAACCGAAGTGCGACTGGCCTTTATCGCCTACCACTGGCCTACAGGAAGTCCCTGGTTAGTATAAACTAGTTTTATTATATTAAGCAGTATGATATATGAAGTATAAGTCCATTTTAGGAACCATATGTGATTAATCTCACTATAGATCGACTTATGTATATAATTTTTGCTAACCCTTTTGTTTGAGACAGATGGAATGACCCGTCATTCTATCACATGATCTGCTAACACTTCACGAATAACAAATTCAACTTCATATATTTAAGGGATGAAGTGGAAATTGTTCAAGGCATGAACAACAGTGAGATTGTACCAAAATAATGAAAGTATTTATTCTAATTCAAATTTTCAACTTTAGGGAAATGATCTTGAAAACCAAAAATGTTGTCCTAGTGATCTTATACCTGATGAATCGGATGGTACCTTAGATCGTCACAAATTTATGGATTTGTGATTGTTGGATTTTCCATAGCCATGTTCTCTACCACTCTCCATCGGAACATGATGGTTAGATTTTTCTTCCATATCCATATTTTTACCTATGTGGAAACCCAGCGATTAGTTTATTTGGGTAATCGTTACATTTCATACTTTAGTTTTTAAAGCCAAGTTTTGGTATTCCTTTTTACGATGTGGGTTTCTATTAAAGAAACTTTCGAATAGTAAACCATTTATAACCCCGACGAATTTCGAGGGCGAAATTCATTTTAAGGGGGGTAGAATGTAACAGCCCGAGATTTTATGAAAAATATTCTTTTTATTTCACTAATGTCTTGTGTTGTACGCTACACCAAAAGGATCTTGCACAACACGCATCCTTGACTTGCCTTGCATTACACGCAATCACAACCTTCCTCGATAGCATGTGTAGTACGCAATACTGAGTTTCACTAAACAACGATATTCTATTAAAATATTATTAAAACTAGTCGTTATGAATAGTAATAACCACTTTTTGAAATTCTGTAAATCTTATTTTTCAAAATGAACTTCATTTTTGGATTCGGAGTATCGAATTTAGCCTAAGGTGAAATTTTGGTACTTTTCAGATAACTTTCATATTCTGATGAATAGTGAAAATTACTAAATTATAATTAAAAACAACTTTTTTTATCGAAATAATTAATAGTGATAAAACATTAATTTGAGTGGTTTTAAAATATATTTAGAATATATTTTTACAATTTAATACAATGTTGGTCCTTGGATGTGATTTCACATTTAAACCAGACATAAACAAGTGTCAATCTTTTGATAGATATTGTTTCTTAAAAACACGCTATTTGTTTTAACAGCGGGATATAATTATAAAATTAATTAATGCAACATCTATGTTATGAATATGGTAAAATAGACTTCATTTTTGAATTCGGAATATGAAATATAGCTTAGGATGAAATTTTGGCATTGTTCTGAAAAACATCAATTTTTGATGAATAGTGAAACTACTAAGTGGTAGGTTAAAAACTGAATTTTGCATAAAACTTAATTTTACCACTTCTGTGAATGGAATTTCGAAAATCCGACAGACACGGTTAATATCAAGGACTAAAATGTGGTTCAATGAGATGAAAATAATTTTTGGTGAATAGTAACTTTTTACTTTTTTTTACCACGGTTAATAGTAAATAGGGTAACTAAGGGTAAATATGATATTACTATTACCCTAACACATGTCCTAATTCTATTGGATAAGTGTAATTCGGCCAAAAACAACCTTATGAATATAATATGACCATTTAGGCCCACTTGGATTAGATTAGGACATTTATTATTATTTAATTCAAAGAAGAGTTAAAAGAGTTAAAATCAAAGATTATTTACTAAAACACTTTTAATATGGAGTTATACATAAGATAAATTCGACTATAAATATTCATTAGAAAGCTAAAAATATTTCCTACATAATGATATTTTATTTATAATTTTTAGACTTTAAATAAATTAATTTATTTTTGACACAACGATGATGCAGTAATTACCCTTTTAAGGAAATATTAACATATTTGATGTTATAAATGCTCAAATGAATGTAATTTAAGACTTTTTATGAATTAAACTAATTTTCTAGGTTACTATTATGTATTAGTGTTGATTTAATCAACTTTGTTCGAACATATAATTCTGTTATGACTTTCAAAAAAATCATATATCAAATAGTGTCAAAATTGACACAAAATAGTTTTTAAATCAAATATTATATTATTAATTGTTATTTTATTCCTAAAAATCTAAGGTTCGGCCAACTGACT
Source organism: Viscum album (assembly GCA_963277665.1). NCBI lineage: Eukaryota > Viridiplantae > Streptophyta > Magnoliopsida > Santalales > Viscaceae > Viscum > Viscum album. The sequence continues at coordinate 1,097,282,288 of OY728165.1, forward strand.
TATATAAGGATATATATATTAATAATAAACAATTTGGGGTTCGTTTGGCATGTTATAGTAAGTGTATTAACCATATAGTGAAAGAAAACAAAAAGACACGGTAAAAGTTAAATTATTTAACTTAGAGTTAAATCTAATTGATAAGGTTAAAATAATAACCTAAACTTGTCTAAATCCTATTGGTTGATAGGATTTCTACCCATCCCCACTTTAGCTTCGAAATAAGACCATTTGGAACCATTATAAACCGATTTTGACATTAATATAAAATAATATTTTGAGGTATTCCTAAGGTGCCCCTCTCCTCCCTTATAAAAGGACACCTCCTCCCCCTCCTCCTCACACCAATTTGAGCACTCAAGCTCGGCCAAACCCTGCCAAAATCTCTTCTCCACTTCCCTAGAAACAGCCTAGAGGTTCTGGTCTTCCTCAAAGACCAATTTTAGTGCCCTAAGAGGAGGTCTCAAAGAGGCGCTTCAAAGAAGAGGTAATTACCGTTACCAATTATTTCATCTTTATTTCTTCTTCCACTTCTTCTTCTTAGGTTATTTCATTATGAAGTAATAACATCAGTATCACTCATATAATGATATGTTATTATAAGTATGAAACAACCCTATTTCACCATCTATCCATCCTACGAAAAAGAAATCACCGCGCGTGCGTACGTACGGAATACCGTCTCCACGCCGTGGTGTAATCTATTTTCCACCACCACCTTACATGGATGGGTATAATGGTGTAAAGAATAACTATACATAGTTATTACAACATCATATTGATTCTGATATATTGTATAATCCACTCCAATTCAATTCAATATTTATAGAAATGATATCATCGCTCGTGCGTACGTACGGACTACCGTCTCCACGACGCGATGAGATTCATTCTCCATGTTAACCATTTAAGAATGATTATAATGTATATATAAGAAATAATAATGAAATATATGAAATTATAAAGCTACTGGATTTATGTATATATATACATATGTATGTCATCTACTTACTTCCATTTCAAGACAATAAGGAAAGAAAAACAGCGTTCATGCGTACGTACGGACTACCGTCTCCATGAATGGTGTTTTTCATTTTATTTATCTATCTATTATATATATATATATACTGAATATATATGATATATAAATCATATTTTATATTCTGGAAGTAAGTAAATCATGATATAAGTAATAATGATGTCAAGAACAACAAGTCAAAAACACCTACGATAAATGAAACGATTTTACCCAAAACGCTTCTTTAACATGGAATTTACAAAAGAACGGGTAATATAATGTCATAAGTGAACCATATATGACATCATAACAATGAATATGATTCTGTAATAGGTCAATGACATTATTTAAATCATTATACAGGAGGTTCGGACACATACGAAGCAAATTGGACCTAAGGTAAGGGAAATATCACAATCTCATTTTTATCCGAGATTGTTTATTCGTAAGTATTTACTGGAGTGTATTTTATCATCCACATCCATTTTTTCACAATATGTAATATTATTTCCATCCACCTAAAATTGTTTAAATCCAATTTTACCCTTCAATGAGTTTTTAGTAAAGGATATGAAAGGAATCTTTTGTCGTTTTTCGTACGAGGTACTTTTTGACTTTTCCGACAAAAGTACGAAGAATGTTTTTTTTAACTTATACGGCATGTATGGATTTTTAAAACATTATTTCCAAGAAGATTCCTTTACAAGTTTTCAAGTTCATTTTTAATCAACTTCTTTTATTTTAAAGTCGTATGACATGTTATGAAAGGAAAAATGTTTTTTGAAGAAGAAAGGATATTTTCCTCAAGAATGGAGTTCAAGTGTTTTATCAAAATTATTTTCCATCTAAGATAATAAAGGGTTCTGTTTTATCCCTATTATTACATTGATTTGATCATGTTGTGATTGAATTATTTTTATGAATTCCTTTATCTTGTGTGAATTGTTTTATGATGTCATGATGTTTAAGATTCCAATTTTATTACATGGGTTATGCAATGATGTATGATTTATGATTATGTGGCACACATAAGAAAGGATTCATTATAAGATGGGTGGGACCTATATCTCCCTCCAATGCATTGGGTAAAGATTTTATATCTCATGAGATAGACAGGGCTGGAACGGTAGGTTATACCGGTTCAGTGAAACAGGACTGAAACGAGGGTTACTCGATTCAGAAAGGGACTTTGTCCACTAAGATAGTCTTGGCAATGAGTCTTGACTAACAAGAAATGATTTTCCATGATTATGTGTGCATGCCAAAAAGTTTCAAGTTTCATGTTATGATTATGGTGATCTCATTTTTACTTCTATGATTTGTTCCATGTTAAGATATTATGATCTCTTTTGCAGGTTATGATTTTCAAAAAGATATGATATGATTTTTATTTCTTTTGTATACCCTTACTGAGCATTTGAGCTCACCCTTTTATGTTTTCTTTTCCCCAGGATATAAATAAAGGTTTTAGGTAAAAAAAAAGGGAAGATCTTTATGGGAGATATTGAAGATCTTTCACCACGATTAGAAGATTACGTTCCGAGTTTCCAAAGACACTAAACTATTACGATCCTTTAGTGTGTGTTTTTGTTATGTACTAAGTATTCCGCAAAAGTAATGTAATGTCCATGTACGATAAGCTTCGGGTCTCTACAGTTGGTATCAAAGGAAAGGTTTAGTCAACCTTTGGAAACTAGGATGTCAAAACGTTAGTGAGATCCCTAGAGATATTTCTAAGGTATGTCTAGGGATGTCCCTAAGGATACGTATACGTATAGGATAGTCCTAGAACTATGGTAACGATCTTAGAATTAAACCTAAGATGTTAGATATTGAAGGTAATCCCCCTTTATTATGTTGTTTTCCCTAGCATGATTTTTGCCTCTCACACTATTCTTTTTGGGTTTTAGAAAATGGCTGGAAACAAGATGATTCACAATAATGGAGGATATGATGGACAATGGAATGATATTCTTCATAATGAAATGGGATTTGGAAGTCCAAACATCATTATTATGCCGAATCAGCAATCTCATAATATGATCAATAAAGTAAAATTTGGTAAGTTTCCTGACTCGGCTAATAAGAGAAAGATGGAGTTTCATGATGATCATAGAGGAAAGAAAGTTCAATTTCCCCTATGTAATTCATGTGGGAAGAGGCATCAAGGAGAATGTTTCAAAGGAACTGGAAGATGCTTTGGGTGTGGAAAAGAAGGACACAAAGCAAGTAAGTGCAAAGGAAAAGGTTCAGTTAACACCATGGATGAGGATAATGGTATTGCTACGACATCAACAATGGTTAAATGCTTTAAATGTGGAATGTACGGGCATTATGAAAACCAATTCCCTAAGGGAAAGTCTCATGAAGAGAATCAGTATGGTCGTATGGGAAGTATTTATGTTGATGATGATGAAGAAACTACAAATGATATGTGAGATGAAAGAAATGTTGAAGCTCGATCAATGGTCTAAGAATGTAGTGGAATGATTACATGTTTATCATGTGTAATGTTGTATAAGTAATCTCATGGAATAAGGAGACATCTAAGGATTGTTACACTGTTTTAATTCCTTAAGTTTTGAAAGTGTATGATGAATGGTACCAGTAACCACGAAAGGTTATTCAGATACTTTTGGAAAGTAGATGATAAGTGCATAATGAAAGGATAAGAAGATAATGAGATGTTTGATTGTATTCATGAGCTCATGATTGATATAAGGACTAAGTGATATCATGGTTTGAGTATATAGAATTTTGAGGATTTTGGAATGTGGAAAGTGTTAACTTTAAACTGCATTCATGTTTTCTCTAAGGTATTCAAGAGAATACATGATTAAGGACTTTGAATGTTTAGAATGTGACCAACAAGACATATCTTATGGGGATCAACGATGGTATTAAATCTCTGGTAATTGTTTTCACTATATTATGAGAGTGGACTGCAGTATTATGGATAAGCCTAAAGAAGTTCTTTTTTGATATTATTGATAGGATGTTATAGTAATGTAGTTTTAGAAAAAAAGACAACCTGCAGGACGGGCGATAGCCCATCGCGTCAGACAAGGCTATGGGAATCGAACCCACAACCGAAGTGCGACTGGCCTTTATCGCCTACCACTGGCCTACAGGAAGTCCCTGTTTAGTAGAAACTAGTTTTATTATATTAAGCAGTATGATATATGAAGTATAAGTCCATTTTAGGAACCATATGTGATTAATCTCACTATAGATCGACTTATGTATATAATTTTTGCTAACCCTTTTGTTTGAGACAGATGGAATGACCCGTCATTCTATCACATGATCTGCTAACACTTCACGAATAACAAATTCAACGTCATATATTTAAGAGATGAAGTGGAAATTGTTCAAGGCATGAACAACAGTGAGATTGTACCAAAATAATGAAAGTATTTATTCTAATTAAAATTTTCAACTTTAGGGAAATGATCTTGAAAACCAAAAATGTTGTCCTAGTGATCTTATACCTGATGAATCGGATGGTACCTTAGATCGTCACAAATTTATGGATTTGTGATTGTTGGCTTTTCCATAGCCATGTTCTCTACCACTCTCCATCGGAACATGATGGTTAGATTTTTCTTCCATATAGATATTTTTACCAATGTGGAAACCCAGCGATTAGTTTATTTGGGTAATCGTTACATTTCATACTTCAGTTTTTAAAGCCAAGTTTTGGTATTCCTTTTTACGATGTGGGTTTCTATTGAAGAAACTTTCGAATAGTAAACCATTTATAACACCGACGAATTTCGAGGGCAAAATTCATTTTAAGGGGGGTAGAATGTAACAGCCCGAGATTTTATGAAAAATATTCTTTTTATTTCACTAATGTCTTGTGTTGTACGCTACACCAAAAGGATCTTGCACAAAACGCATCCTTGACTTGCCTTGAATTACACGCAATCACAACCTTCCTCGATAGCATGTGTAGTACGCAATACTGAGTTTCACTAAACAACGATATTCTATTAAAATATTATTAAAACTAGTCGTTATGAATAGTAATAACCACTTTTTGAAATTCTTTAAATCTTATTTTTCAAAATGAACTTCATTTTTGGATTCGGAGTATCGAATTTAGCCTAAGGTGAAATTTTGGTACTTTTCAGATAACTTTCATATTCTGATGAATAGTGAAAATTACTAAATTATAATTAAAAACAACTTTTTTTATCGAAATAATTAATAGTGATAAAACATTAATTTGAGTGGTTTTAAAATATATTTAGAATATATTTTTACAATTTAATACAATGTTGTTCATTGGATGTAATTTCACATTTAAACCAGACATAAACAAGTGTCAATCTTTTGATAGATATTGTTTCTTAAAAACACGCTATTTGTTTTAACAGCGGGATATAATTATAAAATTAATTAATGCAACATCTATGTTATGAATATGGTAAAATAGACTTCATTTTTGAATTCGGAATATGAAATATAGCTTAGGATGAAATTTTGGCATTGTTCTGAAAAACATCAATTTTTGATGAATAGTGAAACTACTAAGTGGTAGGTTAAAAACTGAATTTTGCATAAAACATAATTTTACCACTTCTGTGAATGGAATTTCGAAAATCCGACAGACACGGTTAATATCAAGGACTAAAATGTGGTTCAATGAGATGAAAATAATTTTTGGTGAATAGTAACTTTTTACTTTTTTTTACCACGGTTAATAGTAAATAGGGTAACTAAGGGTAAATATGATATTACTATTACCCTAACACATGTCCTAATTCTATTGGATAAGTATAATTCGGCCAAAAACAACCTTATGAATATAATATGACCATTTAGGCCCACTTGGATTAGATTAGGACATTTATTATTATTTAATTCAAAGAAGAGTTAAAAGAGTAAAAATCAAAGTTTATTTACTAAAACATTTTTAATATGGGGTTATACATAAGATAAATTCGACTATAAATATTCATTAGAAAGATAAAAAGATTTCCTACATAATGATATTTTATTTATAATTTTTAGACTTTAAATAAATTAATTTATTGTTGACACAACGATGATGCAGTAATTACCCTTTTAAGGAAATATTAACATAATTGATGTTATAAATGCTCAAATGAATGTAATTTAAGACTTTTTATGAATTAAACTAATTTTCTAGGTTACTATGATGTATTAGTGTTGATGTAATCAACTTGGTTCGAACATATAATTCTGTTATGACTTTCAAAAAAATCATATATCAAATAGTGTCAAAATTAACACAAAATAGTTTTTAAATCAAATATTATATTATTAATTGTTATTTTATTCCTAAAAATCTAAGGCTCGGCCAAATGACTTATATAAGGATATATATATTAATAATAAACAATTTGGGGTTCGTTTGGCATGTTATAGTAAGTGTATTAACCATATAGTGAAAGAAAACAAAAAGACACGGTAAAAGTTAAATTATTTAACTTAGAGTTAAATCTAATTGATAAGGTTAAAATAATAACCTAAACTTGTCTAAATCCTATTGGTTGATAGGATTTCGACTCATCCCCACTTTATCTTCGAAATAAGACCATTTTGAACCATTATAAACCGATTTTGACATTAATATAAAATAATATTTTGAGGTATTCCTAAGGTGCCCCTCTCCTCCCTTATAAAAGGACACCTCCTCCCCCTCCTCCTCACACCAATTTGAGCACTCAAGCTTGGCCAACCCCTGACAAAATCTCTTCTCCACTTCCCTAGAAACAGCCTAGAGGTTCTGGTCTTCCTCAAAGACCAATTTTAGTGCCCTAAGAGGTGGTCTCAAAGAGGCGCTTCAAAGAAGAGGTAATTACCGTTACCAATTCTTTCATCTTTATTTCTTCTTCCACTTCTTCTTCTTAGGTTGTTTCATTATGAAGTAATAACATCAGTATCACTCATATACTGATATTTTATTATAAGTATGAAACAACCCTATTTCACCATCTATCCATCCTACGGAAAAAGAAATCACCGCGCGTGCGTACGTACGGAATACCGTCTCCACGCCGTGGTGTAATCTATTTTCCACCACCACCTTACATGGATGGGTATAATGGTGTAAAGAATAACTATACATAGTTATTACAACATCATATTGATTCTGATATATTGTATAATCCACTCCAATTCAATTCAATATTTATAGAAATGATATCATCGCTCGTGCGTACGTACGGACTACCGTCTCCACGACGCGATGAGATTCATTCTCCATGTTAACCATTTAAGAATGAATATAATGTATATATAAGAAATAATAATGAAATATATGAAATTATAAATCTACTGGATTTATGTATATATATACATATGTATATCATCTACTTACTTCCATTTCAAGACAATAAGGAAAGAAAAACAGCGTTCATGCGTACGTACGGACTACCGTCTCCATGAACGGTGTTTTTCATTTTATTTATCTATCTATTATATATATATATATACTGAATATATATGATATATAAATCATATTTTATATTCTGGAAGTAATTAAATCATGATATAAGTAATAATGATGTCAAGAACAACAAGTCAAAACACCTACGATAAATGAAACGATTTTACCCAAAACGCTTCTTTAACATGGAATTTACAAAAGAACGGGTAATATAATGTCATAAGTGAACCATATATGACATCATAACAATGAATATGATTCTGTAATAAGTCAATGACATTATTTAAATCATTATACAGGAGGTTCGGACACATACGAAGCAAATTGGACCTAAGGTAAGGGAAATATCACAATCTCATTTTTATCCGAGATTGTTTATTCGTAAGTATTTACTGGAGTGTATTTTATCATCCACATCCATGTTTTCTCAATATTTAATATTATTTCCATCCACCTAAAATTGTTTAAATCCAATTTTACCCTTCAATGAGTTTTTAGTAAAGGATATGAAAGGAATCTTTTGTCGTTTTTCGTACGAGGTACTTTTTGACTTTTCCGACAAAAGTACGAAGAATGTTTTTTTAACTTATACGGCATGTATGGATTTTTAAAACATTATTTCCAAGAAGATTCCTTTACAAGTTTTCAAGTTCATTTTTAATCAACTTCTTTTATTTTAAAGTCGTATGACATGTTATGAAAGGAAAAATGTTTTTTGAAGAAGAAAGGATATTTTACTCAAGAATGGAGTTCAAGTGTTTTATCAAAATTATTTTCCATCTAAGATAATAAAGGGTTCTGTTTTATCCCTATTATTACATTGATTTGATCATGTTGTGATTGAATTATTTTTATGAATTCCTTTATCTTGTGTGAATTGTTTTATGATGTCATGATGTTTAAGATTCCAATTTGTATTACATGGGTTATGCAATGATGTATGATTTATGATTATGTGGCACACATAAGAAAGGATTCATTATAAGATGGGTGGGACCTATATCTCCCTCCAATGCATTGGGTAAAGATTTTATATCTCATGAGATAGACAGGGCTGGAACGGTAGGTTATACCGGTTCAGTGAAACAGGAATGAAACGAGGGTTACTCGATTCAGAAAGGGACTTTGTCCACTAAGATAGTCTTGGCGATGAGTCTTGACTAACAAGAAATGATTTTCCATGATTATGTGTGCATGCCACAAAGTTTCAAGTTTCATGTTATGATTATGGTGATCTCATTTTTACTTCTATGATTTGTTCCATGTTAAGATATTATGATCTCTTTTGCAGGTTATGATTTTCAAAAAGATATGATATGATTTTTATTTCTTTTGTATACCCTTACTGAGCATTTGAGCTCACCCTTTTATGTTTTCTTTTCCCCAGGATATAAATAAAGGTTTTAGGTAAAAAAAAGGGAAGATCTTTATGGGAGATATTGAAGATCTTTCACCACGATTAGAAGATTACGTTCCGAGTTTCCAAAGACACTAAACTATTACAATCCTTTAGTGTGTGTTTTTGTTATGTACTAAGTATTCCGCAAAAGTAAGGTAATGTCCATGTACGATAAGCTTCGGGTCTCTACAGTTGGTATCAGAGGAAAGGTTTAGTCAACCTTTGGAAACTAGGATGTGAAAACGTTAGTGAGATCCCTAGAGATATTTCTAAGGTATGTCTAAGGATGTCCCTAAGGATACGTATACGTATAGGATAGTCCTAGAACTATGGTAACGATCTTAGAATTAAACCTAAGATGTTAGATATTGAAGGTAATCCCCCTTTATTATGTTGTTTTCCCTAGCATGATTTTTGCCTCTCACACTATTCTTTTTGGGTTTTAGAAAATGGCTGGAAACAAGATGATTCACAATAATGGAGGATATGATGGACAATGGAATGATATTCTTCATAATGAAATGGGATTTGGAAGTCCAAACATCATTATTATGCCGAATCAGCAATCTCATAATATGATCAATAAAGTAAAATTTGGTAAGTTTCCTGACTCGGCTAATAAGAGAAAGATGGAGTTTCATGATGATCATAGAGGAAAGAAAGTTCAATTTCCCCTATGTAATTCATGTGGGAAGAGGCATCAAGGAGAATGTTTCAAAGGAACTGGAAGATGCTTTGGGTGTGGAAAAGAAGGACACAAAGCAAGTAAGTGCAAAGGAAAAGGTTCAGTTAACACCATGGATGAGGATAATGGTATTGCTACGACATCAACAATGGTTAAATGCTTTAAATGTGGAATGTACGGGCATTATGCAAACCAATGCCCTAAGGGAAAGTCTCATGAAGAGAATCAGTATGGTCGTATGGGAAGTATTTATGTTGATGATGATGAAGAAACTACAAATGATATGTGAGATGAAAGAAATGTTGAAGCTCGATCAATGGTCTAAGAATGTAGTGGAATGATTACATGTTTATCATGTGTAATGTTGTATAAGTAATCTCATGGAATAAGGAGACATCTAAGGATTGTTACACTGTTGTCTTTCCTTAAGTTTTGAAAGTGTATGATGAATGGTACCAGTAACCATGAAAGGTTATTCAGATACTTTTGGAAAGTAGATGATAAGTGCATAATGAAAGGATAAGAAGATAATGAGATGTTTGATTGTATTCATGAGCTCATGATTGATATAAGGACTAAGTGATATCATGGTTTGAGTATATAGAATTTTGAGGATTTTGGTATGTGGAAAGTGTTAACTTTAAACCGCATTCATGTTTTCTCTAAGATATTCAAGAGAATACATGATTAAGGACTTTGAATGTTTAGAATGTGACCACCAAGACATATCTTATGGGGATCAACGATGGTATTAAATCTCTGATAATTGTTTTCACTATATTATGAGAGTGGACTGCAGTATTATGGATAAGCCTAAAGAAGTTCTTTTTTGATATTATTGATAGGATGTTATAGTAATGTAGTTTTAGAAAAAAAGACAACCTGCAGGACGGGCGATAGCCCATCGCGTCAGACAAGGCTATGGGAATCGAACCCACAACCGAAGTACGACTGGCCTTTATCGCCAACCACTGGCCTACAGGAAGTCCCTGTTTAGTAGAAACTAGTTTTATTATATTAAGCAGTATGATATATGAAGTATAAGTCCATTTTAGGAACCATATGTGATTAATCTCACTATAGATCGACTTATGTATATAATTTTTGCTAACCCTTTTGTTTGAGACAGATGGAATGACCCGTCATTCTATCACATGATCTGCTAACACTTCACGAATAACAAATTCAACTTCATATATTTAAGAGATGAAGTGGAAATTGTTCAAGGCATGAACAACAGTGAGATTGTACCAAAATAATGAAAGTATTTATTCTAATTCAAATTTTCAACTTTAGGGAAATGATCTTGAAAACCAAAAATGTTGTCCTAGTGATCTTATACCTGATGAATCGGATGGTACCTTAGATCGTCACAAATTTATGGATTTGTGATTGTTGGCTTTTCCATAGCCATGTTCTCTACCACTCTCCATCGGAACATGATGGTTAGATTTTTCTTCCATATCCATATTTTTACCTATGTGGAAACCCAGCGATTAGTTTATTTGGGTAATCGTTACATTTCATACTTTAGTTTTTAAAGCCAAGTTTTGGTATTCCTTTTTACGATGTGGGTTTCTATTAAAGAAACTTTCGAATAGTAAACCATTTATAACCCCGACGAATTTCGAGGGCGAAATTCATTTTAAGGGGGGTAGAATGTAACAGCCCGAGATTTTATGAAAAATATTCTTTTTATTTCACTAATGTCTTGTGTTGTACGCTACACCAAAAGGATCTTGCACAACACGCATCCTTGACTTGCCTTGAATTACACGCAATCACAACCTTCCTCGATAGCATGTGTAGTACGCAATACTGAGTTTCACTAAACAACGATATTCTATTAAAATATTATTAAAACTAGTCGTTATGAATAGTAATAACCACTTTTTGAAATTCTGTAAATCTTATTTTTCAAAATGAACTTCATTTTTGGATTCGGAGTATCGAATTTAGCCTGAGATGAAATTTTGGTACTTTTCAGATAACTTTCATAGTCTGATGAATAGTGAAAATTACTAAATTATAATTAAAAACAACTTTTTTTATCGAAATAATTAATAGTGATAAAAAATTAATTTGAGTGGTTTTAAAATATATTTAGAATATATTTTTACAATTTAATACAATGTTGTTCATTGGATGTAATTTCACATTTAAACCAGACATAAACAAGTGTCAATCTTTTGATAGATATTGTTTCTTAAAAACACACTATTTGTTTTAACAGCGGGATGTAATTATAAAATTAATTAATGCAACATCTATATTATGAATATGGTAAAATAGACTTCATTTTTGAATTCGGAATATGAAATATAGCTTAGGATGAAATTTTGGCATTGTTCTGAAAAACATCAATTTTTGATGAATAGTGAAACTACTAAGTGGTAGGTTAAAAACTGAATTTTGCATAAAACATAATTTTACCACTTCTGTGAATGGAATTTCCAAAATCCGACAGACACGGTTAATATCAAGGACTAAAATGTGGTTCAATGAGATGAAAATAATTTTTGGTGAATAGTAACTTTTTACTTTTTTTTACCACGGTTAATAGTAAATAGGGTAACTAAGGGTAAATATGATATTACTATTACCATAACACATGTCCTAATTCTATTGGATAAGTGTAATTCGGCCAAAAACAACCTTATGAATATAATATGACCATTTAGGCCCACTTGGATTAGATTAGGACATTTATTATTATTTAATTCAAAGAAGAGTTAAAAGAGTTAAAATCAAAGTTTATTTACTAAAACATTTTTAATATGGGGTTATACATAAGATAAATTCGACTATAAATATTCATTAGAAATCTAAAAAGATTTCCTACATAATGATATTTTATTTATAATTTTTAGACTTTAAATAAATTAATTTATTTTTGACACAACGATGATGCAGTAATTACCCTTTTAAGGAAATATTAACATAATTGATGTTATAAATGATCAAATGAATGTAATTTAAGACTTTTTATGAATTAAACTAATTTTCTAGGTTACTATGATGTATTATTGTTGATTTAATCAACTTGGTTCGAACATATAATTCTGTTATGACTTTCAAAAAAATCATATATCAAATAGTGTCAAAATTGACACAAAATAGTTTTTAAATCAAATATTATATTATTAATTGTTATTTTATTCCTAAAAATCTAAGGTTCGGCCAAATGACTTATATAAGGATATATATATTAATAATAAACAATTTGGGGTTCGTTTGGCATGTTATAGTAAGTGTATTAACCATATAGTGAAAGAAAACAAAAAGACACGGTAAAAGTTAAATTATTTAACTTAGTGTTAAATCTAATTGATAAGGTTAATATAATAACCTAAACTTGTCTAAATCCTATTGGTTTATAGGATTTCGACCCATCCCCACTTTATCTTCGAAATAAGACCATTTGGAACCATTATAAACCGATTTTGACATTAATATAAAATAATATTTTGAGGTATTCCTAAGGTGCCCCTCTCCTCCCTTATAAAAGGACACCTCCTCCCCCTCCTCCTCACACCAATTTGAGCACTCAAGCTCGGCCAACCCCTGCCAAAATCTATTCTCCACTTCTCTAGAAACAGCCTAGAGGTTCTGGTCTTCCTCAAAGACCAATTTTAGTGCCCTAAGAGGAGGTCTTAAAGAGGCGCTTCAAAGAAGAGGTAATTACCGTTACCAATTCTTTCATCTTTATTTCTTCTTCCACTTCTTCTTCTTAGGTTGTTTCATTATGAAGTAATAACATCAGTATCACTCATATACTGATATTTTATTATAAGTATGAAACAACCCTATTTCACCATCTATCCATCCTACGGAAAAAGAAATCACCGCGTGTGCGTACGTACGGAATACCGTCTCCACGCCGTGGTGTAATCTATTTTCCACCACCACCTTACATGGATGGGTATAATGGTGTAAAGAATAACTATACATAGTTATTAAAACATCATATTGATTCTGATATATTGTATAATCCACTCCAATTCAATTCAATATTTATAGAAATGATATCATCGCTCGTGCGTACGTACGGACTACCGTCTCCACGACGCGATGAGATTCATTCTCCATGTTAACCATTTAAGAATGATTATAATGTATATATAAGAAATAATAATGAAATATATGAAATTATAAAGCTACTGGATTTATGTATATATATACATATGTATGTCATCTACTTACTTCCATTTCAAGACAATAAGGAAAGAAAAACAGCGTTCATGCGTACGTACGGACTACCGTCTCCATGAACGGTGTTTTTCATTTTATTTATCTATCTATTATATATATATATATACTGAATATATATGATATATAAATCATATTTTATATTCTGGAAGTAAGTAAATCATGATATAAGTAATAATGATGTCAAGAACAACAAGTCAAAACACCTACGATAAATGAAACGATTTTACCCAAAACGCTTCTTTAACATGGAATTTACAAAAGAACGGGTAATATAATGTCATAAGTGAACCATATATGACATCATAACAATGAATATGATTCTGTAATAAGTCAATGACATTATTTAAATCATTATACAGGAGGTTCGGACACATACGAAGCAAATTGGACCTAATGTAAGGGAAATATCACAATCTCATTTTTATCCGAGATTGTTTATTCGTAAGTATTTACTGGAGTGTATTTTATCATCCACATCCATGTTTTCTCAATATGTAATATTATTTCCATCCACCTAAAATTGTTTAAATCCAATTTTACCCTTCAATGAGTTTTTAGTAAAGGATATGAAAGGAATCTTTTGTCGTTTTTCGTACGAGGTACTTTTTGACTTTTCCGACAAAAGTACGAAGAATGTTTTTTTTTAACTTATACGGCATGTATGGATTTTTAAAACATTATTTACAAGAAGATTCCTTTACAAGTTTTCAAGTTCATTTTTAATCAACTTCTTTTATTTTAAAGTCGTATGACATGTTATGAAAGGAAAAATGTTTTTTGAAGAAGAAAGGATATTTTCCTCAAGAATGGAGTTCAAGTGTTTTATCAAAATTATTTTCCATCTAAGATAATAAAGGGTTCTGTTTTATCCCTATTATTACATTGATTTGATCATGTTGTGATTGAATTATTTTTATGAATTCCTTTATCTTGTGTGAATTGTTTTATGATGTCATGATGTTTAAGATTCCAATTTGTATTACATGGGTTATGCAATGATGTATGATTTATGATTATGTGGCACACATAAGAAAGGATTCATTATAAGATGGGTGGGACCTATATCTCCCTCCAATGCATTGGGTAAAGATTTTATATCTCATGAGATAGACAGGGCTGGAACGGTAGGTTATACCGGTTTAGTGAAACAGGACTGAAACGAGGGTTACTCGATTCAGAAAGGGACTTTGTCCACTAAGATAGTCTTGGCAATGAGTCTTGACTAACAAGAAATGATTTTCCATGATTATGTGTGCATGCCACAAAGTTTCAAGTTTCATGTTATGATTATGGTGATCTCATTTTTACTTCTATGATTTGTTCCATGTTAAGATATTATGATCTCTTTTTCAGGTTATGATTTTCAAAAAGATATGATATGATTTTTATTTCTTTTGTATACCCTTACTGAGCATTTGAGCTCACCCTTTTATGTTTTCTTTTCCCCAGGATATAAATAAATGTTTTAGGTAAAAAAAAGGGAAGATCTTTATGGGAGATATTGAAGATCTTTCACCACGATTAGAAGATTACGTTCCGAGTTTCCAAAGACACTAAACTATTACGATCCTTTAGTGTGTGTTTTTGTTATGTGCTAAGTATTCCGCAAAAGTAATGTAATGTCCATGTACGATAAGCTTCGGGTCTCTACAGAAATAATGCTGATAGGTAGCTCATATGTCCAAATTTGATACCTAATAAAGGATATAAAAATTTTATATGTTCTTTAGAGAAGTACATGGCGTGTACATGTGGTCACATAGTGCATGACCTTGACTTGTCACATTGACATGTTCTCCCCTAGAATGAATTTGGAATCCATGTAATACTAAATGTTTTTTCCACACAGGAACATGAAGTGTATGTCTACCCAGTTTCATTGGTGTGTACCCCTAGCACACAACTCGGGTGACCACATACATATACATGGTGTTTCATACCACGTGGGGTCCTAGGAATGTGCAGTTGGAATGCACATTATCCACTAGGGTAGTGTCACATGTAATGTGGGCCCAACCCCATGTTTTTTCTTCCTTAACATAGCCATAACCCTAAAAATATCATAAACCTGTACTATATGACATTTTTTTTCCTCTGAGATATATGATGCATCAACTAGAAATTTGAAAAATAAATGTTTCTTTACTAAGATTCAATATTGTTCTTCTTCATCATCATATGAGACTATTTAATTATCTATGTTTGACAAAATTCAATATTAAACATATTACTCCATTTATTCTAGGACTATGGGGTCCAAAAATTAAAATATGATCACCTGTATGGATGTTTTTCATGTGTCGTCCACCATTTAAGGGTATAGAAACCCAATGGACCTACCTCTAACATGTTAATAAATCATGTTCAATACCAAAAAAACTACTAATCCTTTCATATAAAAAAATAACATATCTGGTGTTTTATTATGCTTTAACCCAACCTGAAAATGTAAACCCATGACCTTATTTTCCACAAGAAAAGAATGTGAAAAATGGTGTGGGAAGCCTAACAATGAAGGTGATGATCATTTTTGGCTACTGTGATCCTATAAAAAAACATAAAGTTTGGAACCATGTGAAAATTCAGGGAATAATAAATATAAACCTTGTTCATAACTCAATGAATATTTGGGCTCATGTGAAGAATGGGTAATCATATATCAATCAAAGAAGATAATAAAATCCATTATTTTCAAATAAAATAGGGTATAAATATATCAAATAGCATGTCCTAACTCAATATTGGTTTTATAATTGGTGAATAATGTGTTTTTAGGGATGGATAAGAAGATATTTTACATTCATAATCTGTCTTATGGTTGACCTCGATCTTTTATTCATTCTTCAATCTCAATCCCCCAATAAAGAGTGTTTCCTCCTCCTCTCTAATCTCCCTGAGTTATACAGCTAACCCTATAGATTTTCTGTAATAGATTACTAATAAAGGATATGGATAGTTCATTGAATTTAAAATAAAATTAATTATTTTTTATTTATTTTACTTAATGGGTCTTCAATGGATAACTTCCATGAAACATCTGAAACCGAAAAACCATATGTTGTGCCTAGGGTAACCCCAACATAATGTAATCCATTATGGTCTCAAATTTTTCATATGAGGTCCCAATAAAGGGGAATACCATTTAATAAATAAATATTCCTTTGAATGATATAATGAATTTAATATTTTAAATATATCAGTATAAAATCCCTCGGGGCCCTGAAATATCATTTTGTATCAGCAAATGGCTTTAAAAATATTGCTTAAAATATTTCACATTCTTACAAGGAAAAAAATGATTCATTAAATTTTCTCATCCTTAAAGGATTTTCTACATAAACATAACAAGATATATAAAAATATGGGGAAACCAAGCCTATATCTAGCTCTCACACTCCTAGGAGCTCTCCTACATACTCTAATTCTACCAAATCACATGAACCAAATGGAAGTTACATCTATGTAGGATCATATCCTATCAATCCTTTATCACCACTAGCTACTCAACAAAGGTTTCTCC
This sequence comes from Viscum album, assembly GCA_963277665.1. Lineage (NCBI taxonomy): Eukaryota > Viridiplantae > Streptophyta > Magnoliopsida > Santalales > Viscaceae > Viscum > Viscum album. The sequence goes on from OY728165.1 coordinate 1,097,299,543, forward strand.
ATCCTCAATCTTTGACTCACCCATGCCAATAATGTGTTGTTGTTCATGCACGTATATCCTCAACTACATCAAAAAGAATACATCGTGAAATGAGTCTAACTATGAAGGAAAGTACAAGAAGTATAGAAACTCACCAACCTTCAGAATGAACCACAATATCCTAAGAAACCTTAGGAATATCTTGTTTCCATAGCCAAATCTTTACAATCCTCATCATGGGGGGATTATCAGGAAAAAAATGGTCTCCCATATCAAACTCTAATGGAATATGATTTCAATATTTGTACTATTTATATCTTCTTTGGGATATCCTTATATGATCATGGATCACCTATACCTTCTCAGTTGTCATCTACACCATATATGGCCAAAAAATAAAAGTTTCTCTAATCTCATTTTAGTATAATGGTAATCGAAAATGTCACTAATATAGGGCCTAAAATGGTTTCATATTAATAATAGAGTGATGAATTTTATTATAAGAAAATTATACCAATGAAAATTGATCCCCCAAAATCTATCCAAAGTCCAACACACAGGCTCTCAATATATCCTCCAACACCTAGATGGACCACTCTATAACACCTAGATGTTTTTTATGAAAAAATTTCTTTAAATAATTTTTATTCTTCAATATATTGCATCACATGAAATCATGAGTTTTAATTAAAAGTTAGATGAACTTAGTATAAAATTACCAATATAGATTATCCTTTAGGTTAGAGGTAATAATTATAACTAACTTGTGAAAATATATAGTGAATTCTTTGGCTATAAATTAATTATGCAAAATATAAATTAGATATTTGTATTTTTGATTGAATTACTATTGGTAATGAAATTAATGAGATATATATATTTTATATACCTAAAAATATTTTTTTATTCATAAAATGGATATTTTAATCATAGGGTGTGAATAAACACTATCTGTTGTATAAAACCCAACTTATCTTAAAAAAAGGTAATCTTATACCTTTGAATGGAGAACCACTTTTCAATAAAAATTTTGAAACATTAATAATTTTTATATGAAAAAGTAAACATTTTCTATTAAAGTGGAATATAAAAATTTACTTTTTTTGAATTTATGATTGCTTTTTATAACATTCATGTTTTGATGAATAGTAAAACACCTAAATTTTAAATGAAAACAACTTTTTTCATCAAAATAATTTATATGGTTAAATTATAATATTGAATTATTATAAATTATAAATAGAATATATTTTGATTATTAAATATAATATATTTAATTATCCTTAATTATATATTTAATTCATTTGTAAAAACATTTCAATCTTTTGAAATGTTTTAACTTTTAAAAAACTCATTCTCTTATTCTAGAAATGGGATTGGATTAAAATTATTTACTTAATCTTATGTGTTTTGAATTTTTTAAAATGGACTCCATTTTTGGAAACATTAGGTCCAAATTATGTTAATAGGTGACTTTTTCTTTTGGCATTATAAATAGTGACTTTTTTAATTATTTTTATTAATATGGTTAAAGGTAAATAGGGTAATTGAGGGTATAAAATAATATTATTAAATTACCTTAATGCCTCTAAAAATAAAATTGGATGACTAAATTCTACCCTTATAATCTATTATTCTAAATGGAATCACTTTTTGGCCACATACCTATGAATATGACATGAATGTAATAGAAACAATCAAATATGACAAAATGTCGCGATCTCATTTTATATATTTAAATTATAATATTTGCATAACTATGAGATAATATCTACTATAGATAGTCTTTGGAAATATAAAATATAAACCCACATCATAGAAATTTATTTATAATTTTTAGGGATTAAATAATTACCATTAATAATGACATAATAGTAATGTAAAAAAAATTTATTAATAGAAATATCAAATAAATGGTTTCAAAAATATTAAAATAAATATCATTTGAGCTAATTAATGTGATCTAAAAATATTCTAGATGACTTTTAAATATTTGTAGTGTATTTAATATTTTTGTTAGAATTTATATTCTCTGTGGATGTTTATTAAAATCAAATAAATGAATAGTTTCAAAATTAAAAAAAAATTATATTTTATAAAAAAATGATTAAATAATTTAAAAATTATAAATACATTTAAAATTTAAAAAGTGATCATTATGAGATCTAAAATTTCATTAAATATCCATTTATGGCCAATTAACACCAAATAAGTAAATATTTATTACCATTAAATATTTAGAATTTTATTACCCTAATTAAAGATAAATATAATTACTAAGTATAAAATAAAAAGATATGGTTTAAATTGACAAATTAACCTATCCAAAATTTATTTATTGATGATATTACAACCCAATATCATCTCATATTATAAATAGGGACATTTTTTATGTTTTTGGGTAGGGTTTTATTTTATAATAAATTATTATTTATGGAGTTTGAAAAAGTGCCCCTCACTTCAATTATAAATGTAACGTCCCTCACCGAGAAGCCATTAAACCGGTGCTCCGATTTGGGTGGTTACATGACCTTAATCCCGCCTCCCCATACGCCAAAGGCTACTGACTAGCAGTGGGGGTCTATGGAGTCAACTGGGAAGACTATACCACATTTTTATCATAGTAAGCCGCAACAGAAATAAACCAAATAGCGGAAACAATAACCAATAATCAAGGAACATGTATAACAACCATTTCAAAAAATAAACATTCCATGTCATACTACAAGTGCAAGAGTGGACAAACCCCAAAATAAAGACTACAGCAATGATCCCCAAAATGGTCCCGACTCCAAGTCTGGATCCTCCACCAAGTGTGTAACGACCCGAAATTTTGAATAAATCTTATTTCTTAATTTTATGTGTTATTTTATTTTATTTTTATACTCAACAAAAATGTTTCATTTGATAACATGAGTATAATTAAAATGAGACCATTGGGTTTTGACTGTTATATGACCATTGGTCAATATGACCACTGTAAACTAAATGTTTTGATTATTGTCTCTAAATACAAGTAATCATGGTTAATTATTATAGAAAGATGATTTGATGGCCTCACCCAGTAGTCTTGGACCAATCGAAGCCCATCAAACAGAACTTGGGAAGGAGGTAGCACCACTGGGCTTTGCTCTGGACCAAACCCAAGCTGAACTTCATTGTGTGAAGCTAGAACGGAATCGCCTTTGCGAGAACTTCAAACTGATAGAAATTACTACGCGTGTGATGTTGGTCGAGCCTCCCTCGGGTTCTCTCACCTTAGAACACCTTACACTTAGGTCCTCTGCTGGTGTGTAAAGGGCTATGTAAGGAGACCGTAACTGCCTTGTGTAATCCTTTATTTTAAATAAAAATTGGGATTTCTTCTTATGATAATGTTTATGACTTTTCAAATGTCTGGATAAATATAGTATGCATATTTTTTATGAATTTTAGAAAAATGATATTTTGAAAATGTTTATGTAAACCTTAAATAATTAAAAATGTGTAATGATTTTCAAAAAATGGTCTTCTACAATTATGTTCAGTAGGAAATTTAGAGTCTAATAAGATCAACTTGATTTTTGATGAATAGTAAATTGTGAATAGTGATTTTATGCTTGGGATTAGTAATGTGACCAAATGGATTAATAATCTCACTTAAAGAAAGTTTTAAAATAATCTAGGCACCTTGATTAAGTAATGTGATTCAATAAAATGGTTAAATAACGGTTTCATAAATTATTATTCAATTATTAATTTTTTCAGGTGAATAGTGTTTTTTAATTAAAAAATAAATTAAAAATATTTAGAAAATTATTTTTATAAAATGGACATTATTTTTGAACTCAGAGCATTGATATTATGTTAAGGTAATTTTTGGGGTTTTTTCTGAAAAAATAAATTTTCGGTGAATAGTGTATTTATTTAAAAATAAAATTAAAAATATTTAAAAAATTGTTTTTATAAAATGGATTTCATTTTTGAAATCAGAGCATTGATATTTGGTTAGTGTGAAATTTTGGGATTTTTCTGAGAAAGTTGAATTTTTAGTGAATAGTAAAAATACAGTTTTGGGGTTTTGGTAGGTTTAATGACATCATAACTGTGTCATGGTGATTTAATGAGATATTTTAAGGTTTGGCCGGCCTTAGGTGATGGATATTTGTATTTGGGGCCCCATGTGGCCTAACTTTATGGGAAATATCATGAGAGAGCACATGGGTTTGAGAAAAGCACATGTGAGGTGTCCCTTGGCCATTAATGCCTTGTCCCCTCACTTTCCCTATAAATACCAAGCCCTCCTCTCATCCATTTTACTCCCCACTCTTCCCAAACGAAGTTCTGGTCTCATTACCTACCAAGGAGTCCTCTCAAGGTTCCCTCAAGCCCTCAAGGTCTAAACCTTTGAGTTTTAAGAGTTACGTTTTAAGGTAAGGGATCCGACCTCTCTCTTTCTTTTCAAGTAATCTTTTTTATGTCATTCCTTTTATGCTGCATGTTCTTATGTTAAAGGGTGTTATTTATATTCCTCTTACTGCCCTTTTCATGTTCACATAATGATAGATCCCCTATTACTCTCATTATTTCGTTTTATGAAGTTTTAAGTGGCGTTGTTAGGCTGCCGAATGTTTTGTAACGGATTCTTTCTCCCTTCTCATTTTTCAAGATCTATTTTCATGTAAAGTATTTCAAGTTCCTTTTTATTATGTTAGGGTATGATCTCTAAATTTATCATACTGATCTTTTATTATCATATGATGAGATACCCCATTTGATCTCTTCAATTCAGTATTTTGATGTTTTAAGTGGCGCCGTTAGGCTGCCGAATTTTTAAGGGATTCTTTCACCCTTCTTGTTTTCAAGATCTATTTTAATGTCAAGTCTTTCACGTTCCTTTTTATTATGTTGGGGTATGATATCTATATCTATCATACTGATCATTTATTTTCATATGATGAGAGACCCTATTTGATCTCGCCTTTCCATTTTTGGAAGTTTTAAGTGACGCCGTTAGGCTGCCGAATTCTCATAAAAGAAATCTTATTTTTGTCTTCCTTTCAAGTTCTTCATTTCATATGGTATATCATTAAAATTTCATTACCATGTTATACATTATATTCTGTTCCCATACTGTTTTATGTCTCATTTTTGAGTGGTTGACCCATGTCCCCCCACTTTTCAATGTTTTCTAAATCCATGTATCATAGCCGTTATGCTGCATAATTTTCGTCTCAAAATGCCTCCCTCTTTATCTCAAAATTATTTTATGTTATTAAGTGAATACTCAAAGATCTTATTTCTATAGGGGTATTTACATATATATCAAAATGTTCTATTTTAAATTCTGGGTTTTACATACATGAAACCCGCTTTCCCTTTACGTGGTGTTAAAGTGACATAAAGATCATGTCTTTAAAGCAGTTTTTAAAACGTTATGATTATGAAATGAAAACCATTTCATTTATGATATATGGGTTGTTTATGAAATGATTGATGATGATATATATGGCTCACATGATAATAAAGACATGTCAAGGGTGCGCCCAGATAGCGCTCCAATGCATTGGGTAAAGGCTTAATCTCTAGAGATGACTTTTTAGACTGATACCTTGGTGAATAACATTGGTAATTTTTTAATGACACCTTGGGGATGGACCTTAGTGAAACGAAATGATTGTCAATATTAAATGTTGCAGCCACATCTTCAAGTTATGTAAAATGTTATTTTTATTATGATGTATCTCATGATTTCTTTCTCATGCCTTAAAGTTCTTTTCATGTCCTTATTGAAGTATCTCAAGTTCACATGTAAAATGTTTCTCTTATTTCCCTTACTGGGCCTTCTGCTCACCCTTTCTTTTGATATATGTCCCCAGGTTATGTGATGCAGTAATGAACCTAGGATGAACATGAGGATAATCCTTTCAAGTGTTTAAGAAGAATGTTTTATGTTTTAAGTTCCTGGTTTCCAAGACACTAAACCTTAAAGATCCTCGGTTTTGTAAAATGTAATTAAAGTTTATGTGATAAAAAGGAGGGATGCTATAGTTGGTATCAAAGGATGGTTTCATTAAATGTGGAAATTAGGATATGAAAACTCTAGGAAGAACCCTATAGAAAATTTTATATATATGAAATATTCCCGTTATTTTGGTGAGTATTGAGTAATGGGTTTCCAAGCAAATACATCCCTGTCTTGATACGAGCAGGTAGAGGTGGCTCTAGAACAGATGTACATAGGGGTAAAACCCGAAAACACCGCTTTGAGCTGGACTCGAACGGGAACTGGTACACGACAACGGGCCTTGTTTCACTCTTGGTTACGACACTCCCGGGGGATATGCTTTGGTAAATTCATAAGCTTAGTATGAACCATTATTAAAGGAACAAGGATAAAACAAGATAAATATTCCCATAAGAATATATGATCATGGATAACCTAGATGGGAACCTAGGGGATCACAATTTAGGGTATACTTTTCTTCTACAAGTTATCCTTATATTCTTTAAGTTCCTTTTCATGATTATTAGCTAAGTATTTAAGCCCCTAATTATTGTTTGTTTTCTTAGTTAATGGAGGGAAATGGAAGAACATGTCCCAACAACCAATGTGATAGGAAATGCTACGATTGTCGTATTAATATGACAGAGATGATTAGGGGATTAAAAGATGATTATTATTTTGGAAGACGTTCACTATTTTTGGGACCCTATATGGTCGAGGAAAATAGATTACTACAGTATTTTCATTGAGGAGTAAGGTTGAATTATATTTTGAAGAATCTATGAATTTAAGGTGGACTTATAGTAATTTAGGTTACTTATAGGAATGATTAACCTATCTTGGTTAAAATATGTTTAGGTTAGCTACTTTTGTTATAAGATGTTAGGAGTGGTTGATGTTGTTTGTAGATGAACAATGAAGTTTATTTTGGAACACTATGTTATCAAGTCCTTCTTGTATTTGGGTTTCAATCTTAGTTTTGTTTACTTTGAGGAATTTTAAGGACTGTTATTTATGGAATGGTATATGATGAACATTGGGTATTACCATGGAACATTGAAGATTTAAAAGTAGTTTCCATTCCTATGGGATTCTTCCTTTTTGAAGAGTTGTTTAACCTTACCCTTTCTATTTTTGGGATAATGTTAATCTTTTGTGGATTTCGTGATTCTCTAGAAGATGATTCTTGTCTTTTTATGAGACCAAGTAGTTTTGAATGCTCATCGTTTGGAGAAAAGATTAGTTTTGGTAGAAACTTATTAAAGGATGAAACTCTACATGAAGACAGGTACATTTTCTTTTGTTTCTATTCAATGTAGTAAATGAATTCCTCAAAATTATGAAAAGGAATGTAAAACAAAAACGTTGTTTGTTTACGTTTCCCACTAGGTAATCAAAGACCGTTTACACACATCCTATGTTTGGGATTTTCTTATTGTTAAATTTCTCCTAATCATGTTTTCTATCACTCTCCCCCAGAACATGACCCTTTGTTTTTTTCTTCCATGTCCATGTTTTCCTACATGGAATCCTAGTATGGGTTAACTCGGGTGACCTTTTTACTTCCCTTTTATTTCTTTTAAAGTAGTAGTTTTACTGACTCTTTTTCCAATGTGGGACTTTCAATGAAATTTCACAACCCAATTTTAAAAATTACGAGGACGCAATTTCTTAAGGGGGGAAGATTGTAACGACCTGAAATTTTGAATAAATCTTGTTTCTTAATTTTATGTGTTATTTTATTTTATTTTTATACTCAATAAAAATGTTTCATTTGATAACATGAGTATAATTAAAATGAGACCATTGGGTTTTGACTGTTATATGACCATTGGTCAATATGACCACTGTAAACTAAACTTTTTGATTATTGTCTCTAAATACAAGTAATCTTGGTTAATTATTATAGAAAGAAGATTTGATGGCCTCACCTAGTAGTCTTTGACCAATCTAAGCCCATCAAACAGAACTTGGAAATGAGGTAGCACCACTGGGCTTTGGTCTGGACCAAACCCAAGCGGAACTTCATCGTGTGAAGCTAGAACGGAATCGCCTTTGCGAGAAGTTCAAACTGCTAGAAATTACTACTCGTGCGATGTTGGTCGAGCCTCCCTCAGATTCTCTCACCTTAGCACACCTTACACTTAGGTCCTCTGCTGGTGTGTAAGGGGCTATGTAAGGAGACCGTAACTGCCTTGTGTAATCCTTTATTTTAAATAAAAATTGGGATTTCTTCTTATGATAATGTTTATGACTTTTCAAATGTCTGGATAAATATAGTATGCATATTTTTGATGAATTTTAGAAAAAGGATATTTTGAAAATGTTTATGTAAACCTTAAATAATTAAAAATGTGTAATGATTTTCAAAAAATGGTCTTCTACAATTGTGTTTAGTAGGAAATTTTGAGTCTAATAAGATCAACGTGATTTTTGATGAATAGTAAATTGTGAATAGTGATTTTACACTTAGGATTAGTAATGTGCCCAAATGGACTAGTAATCTCACTTAAAGAATATTTTAAAATAATCTAGGCACCATGATTAAGTAATGTGATTCAATAAAATGGTTAAATAACTGTTTCATAAATTATTATTCAAGTATTAATTTTTTCAGGTTAATAGTGTTTTTTAATTAAAAATTAAATTTAAAATATTTAGAAAATTATTTTTATAAAATGGACTTTATTTTTGAACACAAAGCATCGATATTATGTTAAGGTAATTTTTGGGGTTTTTTTCTGAAAAAATGAATTTTTGGTGAATAGTGTGTTTATTTAAAAATAAAATTAAAATTATTTAGAAAATTATTTTTATAAAATGGATTTCATTTTTGAAATCAGAGCATTGATATTTGGTTAGTGTGAAATTTTGGGATTTTTCTGAGAAAGTTGAATTTTCAGTGAATAGTAAAAATACAGTTTTAGGGTTTCGGTATGTTTAATGACATCATAACTGTGTCATGGTGATGTCATGAGATATTTTAAGGGTTTTCTGACCTAAGGTGATGGATATTTGTATTGGGGACCTTATGTGTCCTAACTTTATGAGAAATATCATGAGAGAACACATGGGTTTGAGAAAAGCACATGTAAGGTGTCCCTTGGCCATTAATGACTTGTCCCCTCACTTTCCCTATAAATACCAAGCCCTCCTCTCATCCATTCGACTCCCCACTCTTCCCCAACGAAGTTCTGGTCTCATTACCTCCCAAGGTTCCCCCAGGCCCTCAAGGTCCAAACCTTTGAGTTTTAAGAGTTACGTTTTAAGGTAAGGGATCCAACCGCTCTCTTTCTTTTCAAGTAATCTCTTTTATGTCATTCCTTTTATGCTCCATTTTCTTTTGTTAAAGGGTGTTCTTTTCTACTCCTCTTACTTTCCTTTTCATGTTCACATAATGAGATATCCCCTCTTACTCTCATTATTTCGTTTTATGAAGTTTTAAGTGGCGCCATTAGGCTGCTGAAATTTTTGTAACGAATTCTTTCTCCCTTCTCATTTTTCAAGATCTATTTTCATGTAAAGTATTTCAAGTTCCTTTTTATTATGTTGGGGTATGATCTCTAAATTTATCATAATGATCTTTTATGATCATATTATGAGAGACCCCATTTGATCTCTTCAATTCAGTATTTTTAAGTTTTAAGTGGCGCCATTAGGCTGCCGAATTTTTAAGGGATTCTTTCACCCTTCTCATTTTCAAGATCTATTTTCATGTCAAGTCTTTCAAGTTCCTTTTTATTATGTTGGGGTATTATCTCTATATCTATCATACTGATCATTTATGTTCATATGATTAGAGACCCTATTTGATCTCGTCAATCCATTTTTGGAAGTTTTAAGTGATGCCGTTAGGCTGCCGAATTCTCATAAAAGAAATCTTATTTTTGTCTTCCTTTCAAGTTATTTGTTTCATATGGTATATAATTCAAATTTCATTACCATGTTCTACTTTATATTCTGTTCCCATACTGTTTTATGTCTCATTTTTGAGTGGTTGACCCATGTCCCTCCACTTTTCAATGTTTTCTAAATCCATGTATCATAGTCGTTATGCTGCATAATTTTCGTCTCAAAATGCCTCCCTCTTTATCTCAAAATTATTTTATGTTATTAAGTGAATACTAAATGATCTTATTTATATAAGGGTATTTAAATATATATCAAAATGTTCTATTTTAAATTCTAGGTTTTACATACATGAAACCCGCTTTCCCTTTCTGTGGGTTTAAAGTGACATAAAGATCATGTCTTTAAAGCAGTTTTTAAAACGTTATGATTATGAAATGAAAACCATTTCATTTATGATATATGGGTTGTTTATGAAATGATTTATGATCATATATGTGGCTCACTTGATAATAAAGACATTTCAGGGGTGCGCCCAGATTGCGCTCTAATGCATTGGGTAAAGGCTTAATCTCCAGAGATGACTTTTTAGACTGATACCTTGGTGAATACCCTTGGTAATTTTTTTAATGACACCTTGGGGATGGACCTTGGTGAAACGAAATGATTGTCAATATTAAATGTTGCAGCCACATATTCAAGTTATGAAAAATGTTATTTTTATTATGATGTATCTCATGATTTTTTCTCATGCCTTAAAGTTCTTTTCATGTCCTTATTGAAGTATCTCAAGTTCACATGTAAAATGTTTCTCTTGTTTCCCTTACTGGGCCTTCTGCTCACCCTTTATTTTGATGTATGTCCCCAGGTTATGTGATGTAGTAATGAACCTAGGATGAACATGAGGAGAAGTCTTTCAAGTTTTTAAGAATAATGTTTTATGTTTTAAGTTCCTGGTTTCCAAGACACTAAACCTTAAAGATCCTCGATTTTGTAAAATGTAATGAAAGTTTATGTGATAAAAAGGAGGGATGATATAAAGAGCTACCCATGTCCACTCACTATCTAGAAAGGACATTTACCCTTCTCCTGACCTACAAACATGAAGTCTTCTCGGGTACCCAATGGTGGCCCGAGCAGGGTGTGAGTACAACTCAATATGCCACCACCAACGGTGTCTACAAAATATCTAGTATAAACAAGTAGTGTATGCAGAAGGAATATGAATGATAATTACCAAGTAATTACTTCTGGTGCCATTAAAAAGTTCAGGGATAAAGCCATTTCCACTTCCATTACCATTCATTACACACCAATTGTCATCACTTAAAAATTCATCACATTTCCATGGGTTAATCACATACATTATGTTACATGGGTCTAAGGCCAACAATCACATGCAAGAGGGTAAACACATCATTATCCTATCCCACTAGGACTAACGCCCTCATAGAAACTATAACCTCACCTCGAAGCCTCAGTCCTGGTGGATGCAACCGTTAGAAGAATAGACCCTCAGTCCCCTTTCCTAACCCCTGCATTTAGGGTGGATTTTAGAACCTCATTCTTAGCTCAACCTATGGGCATATATCCTCAAGTCATACCCCACTCTACCAATACATATGCACATGATTATATATATATAAGTAACCATCAACCATCCAAACCATTTCCCTTTGGAAACACTATTAACAACAATCCACATGGGAATTCACATTATGCCTTAACCCATTAACACATTACCACTTCACATCATTTAACAATTCACCAAATTCCCATGTGGTTATCTTATCTCACTAATAATTAGACATTAAACCCATAACCTATCATGTTATAGTCTTAAATCAGTTTACAAATTAACCCATTTAACCTGTTCATCATCCCATGAATCAACCATTCATGCCAACATGTTTATCAAGGCTCTATAATTCATTACAATAAGGGCAGTTGTTTAATATCAATCCCAAAGTCCAGGAAAAGATGTAAAATCCCATGGATGGCCCTAGATTAGGTCAAGTCAATACCGACACATCCCACAGGGATCGTGAGGGTTCCCATTTGCCATTTTAAACATCATTATTACCAAACATGCCAAGGTTATTCAAAACATAACCAAGGAGAAACAAGAAGATAACTAAACAGGCACAAATACACAAATAACTATGGTATATCACTTGTAGACCACCTACCTCGAAACTGCGGTTGAACGCACTCTCAATCGAGTCCTTAGACCTCGATCCGACCAACCTTTGGAGCTTCAACATAAAACTCGCCCAAAAGACAGGGTTCTAGACCTTCGGAACAAGAGGGAGAGAAGATACAAACCCTAAATGAAAAAGAGAAGAAAGGATGGTATTAGCCTTACATGGAGCTTCAATCTGCAACCAACGTCACCAAAAATGACTTAGAAATGAGGGAGATCGATCTCTTGGAGCTCTTGGGTGATTTGGTTCTTTCCAAGGGAGAAGGAGGAATGGACAGAAAATCCTGAGTTGGGGTTTAAAATCCTAGAGTGGAAAACTTGTAATTTTTTCCAACTTTAAGTGGTCGCATGGTTTAGCCACGCGGTTTGACAAACCGTGTGCAAACCGTGTGCATGATACTACCCGGAGGATTAGGGTCGCACGGTTTTTCCTGGGCAGGCCACATGGTTTTCTCTGGCCGTGTGCAGGCCGTGCGCCCTGGCTTCTCTTTCCCAGATTTCCTTTCTTTTATGCCCTGAGCCCCCAGAACACCCCCAAGGCCTCTCACACCTTTAGAAGCCATACCTTGAATCCTGAAACAAGGGATTCAACCAAAACATAATGAAAATTGTACCTTTCCAAAAACTGGGATCTTACAACCGCCCCACCTTATAACGGCTCGTCCTCGAACCGAGTTCCCAAGCCTCATTGCTCCACCGAAGAGAAGAGTTCGGGCCACTGAGCCCGTATATTAGATTCATTCTCCCAAGATTCTTCCTGAACATTCCCATGCTGCCATATTACTCTCACTAATGGCACAAACATTCCTCAAAAGACCTTTTCACTACGATCCACCACACGAACCAGATGCTCTTCAAAGGACGCATCAGCATCAAGCTCCACATCCTCGACATCAACCACATTAGATAGGTCAGGTTGATACCGTCGAATTTACGACACATGAAACACATCATGCATCCTACCATACCACTGTGGAAGAGCCAATCGGTAAGCAACTGGTCCGATCCTAAAAGGTCCCACATACCTGGGCGACAACTTACCCTGCTTTTAAACATGACGATGACCCAGCATTGGCGACACACGAAAGAACACTTTATCACCAACCCCAAACTCAAGGGGTCAACGCCTACGATCTGCATATGGCTTCTGCATACTCTGATCCGTAGCCATCCGCTTCCGGATCAACTTAACTTTCTATGAAGTCTCCTGCACGAGACTTGGCCCCAACAGCTCGGATTCACCGGCCTCTAGCCAACACAACAGAGATCTACATGGCCTCCCGTAGAGTTCCTCAAACGGTTCCATATGAATCGTAGCTTGAAAACTGTTATTTTAGGGAAACATAACTAACGATAGGTGCCTCTCCCAATAACCACCAAAGTCCAAGACACAATCTCTTAACATGTCTTCCAACACTTGGATTGTACATTCCGACTGCCCGTCCATCTACGGGTGGAAAGTCGTACTCAAAAACACATGCGTACCAAGCACCTTCTGCAACCCCTTCTAGAAACATGATGTGAAATGCGGATTTCGGTCTGAAACTGTGGTCCATAGAACCCCATGCAACCGCACTATTTCCCGAAGATACAGCTCACCCAACTGGTTGACTGTAAAGGTCTCCTGAATCGGTGTGAAATGAGCCACTTTCGTTAACCGATCCACAACCACCCAGATTGAATCATTCCTCCGCAGCATCCTCAGAACACCCATGACAAAATCCATTGTTACATCATCCCACTACCATTCCAGAATGGGAAATGGATGCAACAAACCACCTGGGCATTGATGCTTGGCCTTCACCTACTGACAGGTAAGGCACCGTGCCACAAATCCCGCAACTTCCTTCTTCATTCCAGGCCACCAAAACTACCTTCGGAGATCCTGGTACATCTTGGTCAAACCAGGATGCACTACCCACTTTGATGCATGGATCTCACACATCAACCCTTCCCGCACACACTCTGGCACAACCACACGATCCCAAACCCAAACAACACCTTCCGCCTCGATGGCCCAACCAGAATGTATCTCCCCACCTTTAAGCTTTTCTTTTATGATAAAACACTCAGGATTATCAAGTTGACCTTCCTTAAATCGACTCAAAAGCATTGACTCCATCTCTAATGAAGCAAGAGTGACCTGACCACTCTCCTCCTGCACCTCCAGGTGCATTTCTGCAAATAAAGCCTTCACCTTCCACTCGGTGATGGACTTCTAAACCACCGATTCTGAACCTTTCTGCTCAGAGCATCAGCAACACTATTTCCCTTTCCTAGAGTGTACACCAACTCAAAGTCAAAAGACTGGAGATATTCAACCCATCTTTGTGGCAGAAGATTCAAATCCCGTTGTGAGAAGATGTACTTAAAACACTTATGGTCAGTAAACACGATAAACCGTTCTACTAAAAGATAGTGCCTCCAGCACTTCAAGGCGTACTCTACTGCAGCCAAATCAAGATCATGAGTGGGATAGTTCCACTCATGGGATCTCAACTTCCTCAGCCCATAAGCCACAACCCTCTCATCCTGCATCAACACATCCCCAAGTTCGACTTCAGAAGCATCACAAAAGACGTTATACTTCTTACCCGGCTCAGGTAAGATCAAAATAGTTGTGGTTATCAACTGCTTATTCAATTCTTGAAAGGCATTATCACAAGCCCCAGACCACTTGAACCCGATTCCTTTCTTGTCAAGCCTGAGAGTGGTGCTTCCAAGCAAGAGAAATCCTAAATGAACATTCAGTAAAATTTGGCCAACCCCAGAAAAACTCTGATCATCATAAACACTCTTGGGCTACTCCCATGATACAACTTCCTACACTTTCTCTGGATCCACTAATACACGTTCCTCTGAGATGATGTGACCCAGAAAATGCACCTCACCTATCCAGAATTGAGACTTTGATATCATTGTGTATAGTTTATTCTCTTTTAGCGTACCCAAGATCATGTCAAGATGTTGGGCATGATCGTCATGAGTTTTCGAGTACTCTAAGATATCATCAACAAAGACAACCACAAACCGATCTAGATAAGTATGAAAGATTCAGTTCATCAAATCCATAAACACTGATAGTGCATTGGCCAAGCCGAAAGGCATTACCACAAACTCAAAAAACCCATACTGACTCCGCAAAGCTATATGTGGTATGTTAGAAGACCTCACCATCAACTGGTGATAACCTGACCTCAGATCAATCTTAGAAAACATTGATTCACCCCTCAAGTGAACAAAATGGTCATCAATTCTTGGAAGAGGGTACTAATTTTTCACCGTCATCGGATTCAACTTTCGATAAACGACACATAGCCTTAACAACCCATCATAATTCTTTGAAAAAATCATGGGAGATCCCCAAGGATATGTACTAGGATGGATAAACCCCATATGATCCAACTCCTCATGCTGAACCTTAAATTTCTGGAGTTCTTCTGGTGCCATCGGGTATGGCGGAATAGAAACTTGCTCTGCTCCCGGAAGCAACTCGATCGTGAACTCAACATCCCTATCGGGGGGTAACCCCTAGAAATTCTCAGGAAACACATCCTAAAATCGATCCACCACAAGATGGAAAGCAGACTGCTCCCCTCTTTTATTGTCATCAAGCATGAGACATGCCACTCGAGCCGTGAGTCCACTCAACCGCTGACCAAACGGTCCTGCACGACCTGCTCTAATATCCCATTCGCCACGGTGGACATAAGAGTCAACCTCAAGTGACCTGAACGATACTATGCGATGATAACAGTCTATGTGAGCCCGATACAACACCAACCAATCCATTCCCAATATTAGGTCAAACCCTGACATCTTGAGAATGAACAAGTCCCACAGAAAATGATACCCACCAACTTCCAAGGCACATACCTTCCACTGATTGATATCCTCAACCCGCACCCCCAACGGAGTGTCAATTGACATAACTCTACACACCCTCTCCACAGGTAAACCTAGCGCTACCACAAGTTGAGAAGAGATAAAATAGTGTGTGGCACCTCTGTCAAAAAATGCACTAGAAAAAGTAGAATCTATAAGGATTGTACCTCGAACAGTCGATGGTACAACCTCACCATCACCAGGTGAAAACTGAACTGCCTAAAGCTGACCTACCCCTCTACCCTGGGCTCTAGCCTGAGTACTCTATGATACACTGCCCTGTTGGTGTGAGCGATCTTTCCCTGGAGTTCCACATCCACTGCCCATGCTAGTACGCCCCGTGGAGCTCCAACTACCTGCCTGATACAAGGTAACTGGTCCCCTTCCCATACCCAGCACCTGCTTTTCACCATCATGCTCACCTGCCTTTTGAGGGTTCCTACAGAACTTATTCACATGCCCTATCGTGCCGCACAAAAATCACTCAACTGGAGGTCGAGGAAACTGACCACACGTATGCACCAGCCTACCGCACTGATAGTAGAACACCTGATTCCCACTCTGAGAGGTTGACCCTCTCTTCCAGCCACATGGCACACTTCTTCCATGTTGTGAGCTCTCATGGCGTTGCTTTCGACCTTTGGTAGCTGCACCGCTCTTCTGTCCTACTGACACCACAAGCACACTACCCGAAGCTCCCTTCAGGGTTCCTTCTGAGATCAGTGCCTGATCTACTACCTCCATGAACCACTTCAAGCAGAAGATATTTACTTGAGACCTGATCACATGTCTCAACCCATCCTGGAAACGCATTGCTACTGCTGCCTCATCCCCTTCTAACACTGGGACAAAGCGTCTCAAATCTGTGAAGCGACTAGCATAGTCCATCACCAATAGCCATCCCTGAGTCAGGCTTATAAACTCTGCAGCCCGCTGCTACCTCAAAGTCTCTGGGTAGAAATGCTCTTGAAACCTTTCCTGAAAATCCTTCCATGACATTCCCTCAACCTGCTCGATTTGTGCCTAAATGTCCCACCGACGCCTACCCTGGCCCCGCAACATATAAACGGCCAACTTTACTCGCATTTCAATAGGGGTCTCCAGATCGTCCAGTATCATCTAGACAGACTCTAACCAGAACTCCACTGCCTCTGGACCACCCTCTCTAGTGAAGTTCGGAGGGTGTTGCAGCTAGAACTCCCTGGTTAGCTCAAACATACATAGTGTAACCCACCCAGGGTCCCAATCCATCATCTGCATAAGGCAAGACACGTTCTCCCAGAACTAGTCTTATCTACCTTCATTGATCACCACATTTTCTTGCTCGTCTTCTGGAGGAGTGTTCTCAGCAACATCCTCCTGTTTCCCAATTTGTAACCAACATCGTGGTGGCATTTCTCTACATTTCCAAGCACGATATTTAGTAGGCATACAATAAAACATTCACAACTTCATCAAAATCTCTTTACTAGCTACTACAACCCATTTGTTTTACTTCATTCTTCTCATTATTTCTTCGTTTCATGAAATGCATGATGCACCCTACTTTCCTGCCTCACACACCCTCCTCGTTCTTGTTCATAACACAATTCATTTCACCTATCTCCTTAGGTGCCTACAATGATGCATGAATGAAAATCCTCATGTTGTTAAGGCCACGTTCCAAATATCATAAAACAGTCACATCAAACTACATGTGCATGACCCAATGGTGAAATATCATCAACTGTAACATCACACAACCAAGAACAACATTTCCCACCCAGGGTGACTTGGGTTTTCCCTTTTACAAGGGTTAGCTACTTCAAAGCATGAACTCATTACCGAGGCCCAACACATCTTATCCCTTGGCGATCTATCCCAAATAACAAGACCTTAGAGAAGGAGAAGAAAGACCTCCTATGATACCACTTTGTAACGTCCCCGACCCGGAAGCCACTAAATTGGTGCTCCGAGCCGGGTGGTTACATGACCTTAAGTGCGCCTCCCCATACTCCAAAGTCTGCCGACTAGCATTGGGGGTATATGGATTCAAGTGGGGATACTATACCCCCTTTTTATTAGATTTAGCTGTAACAGAAATAAACCAAATAGCAGAAACAATAACTATAACACCCAAAGTTTTTCTAAAAATAAATAGAAATGTATGAAACTTTGTTTTAAATAGATATTTTTAATTATCCTTTAAAACATAAACTGATTTTACTTCTATGTTCTTAATTTCAAGAAACTGTCATCTACATTTGTGTTCAGTATGTTATTTGGAGTATATTGGAACCAACTTGTTTTTTGGTGAATAGTACCATACCATTATGAATAGTAATATGAATAGTGATATGACCCTAATGAAAAGTAAATTTTATTATTATTTTATATTATTAATGCTATAAGATAATATCATCTAGGTTAGTTTTTCATAGAGATATAGAAGTAGTTACATAATTAGATTTATTTATTTTTGAAATATGTATTATTTTATTTAAATATTAAATTAATAATATTTAGAAAATTATTTTCAAAAAATGGGCTTAATTTCTGAAATCTACATGTCGATATATAGTTGGGGTGAATTTTGGGAATTTTTCTGAAATAATTGATTTTTCGGTGAATAGTAAAAGATACTATTTTTAGTTTCGGTGTGTTAATGAAATCATTAATGATATAATAATTATGTCATAAATATGGCCTACTTGTGTATAGTTGAATAAGGTGTGAGGTGTCCCATGTAGATTATACCATGATCAAATACCATGGGAAAGCCCATGGTTTTTCAAATACCACTCATGATGTGTCCCTTGAAAATTATTAAAATATTCCCTTACTTTCAATATAAATACCAACCCATTCCTCCATTAACTTCTTTACCAATTCCTCCTCAATGATGCTCTAACATCCTTACCTTCATAGTAGTCCTAACCAGGTTTCCTCAAGCCCCCAGGGTCCCATCCTTTATGTTCTATGGGTTACTCTACAAGGTATGAAAATTCTCAATTTCATTCTTTTTCTTTCAAATTCTCTTTTATGTGATATAATTTACATGTTTCCATACAATGTTCTTATTTTTTTTTATTCCTGATCTTATCTATATTATGATTCATTTTTTTATGGGTGACCCTTGTCCCCTCTCTTTTTAATATTTTCCAAAACCATGTTATGTAGCCGTTAAGCTGCTGAATTTTTATAAGAGATTTCTCACTTTTTCATTTATTTTGAGTACCTTCATTATTCTTTCTTCATATCTCCTTACCAAAGCGGCATGAAATCTCTATAAAGTAGGTATACTCTGTATTTTATCATGTTTATGGAAAAATTACACTTCATTATTCTTCTCCTCTCCCACTTCATTAAATAATAAAATCATTGTCCGTTTGTGTCGAATCATCGACTTCGTGGACGATGTGATATCAATTTCCATTAATTCGTTCAAGTATAGTCATGAAACCATTTATATGGTTGAACAAGATTGTAATATATGTTTTATTAATCACCCATGGTTCTGGAATTCTTTTTTACTCATGTTTCTAATTTATATGACAAAATGAGGTTGTTATTATCAAAGAACCACAAAAATGATCTAAACGAACATCAATAATGTTCTAACTTATGAATCATCCTCATGTAAGAATTCAAAAAGATAAATGGAATAATTTATGTTACTTTTTATATGAAAATACTACTCCATTCCAATTCTGGAGTTTCACTTCCAATTGACAAGAATGTCCACCATGAACCAATCACAGAAATCAGGTAAAGAATTCAACCAAAAACAGTGCAAGGGGAAAAATACAAACAATTAAGGGTGAAAAGATGTTATTGAATGATCATATAAGATGTTATAAAAATGAAAATGTTTCTTTAAAATATTAATAACACTCTTTTAACCATTATACAGGAGGTTTAAACAATTTGGAAGAAAGAAAAACCCGATGTAAGGGAATTCTTAACCCGATTTCCATTTTTTGGGTTAACCTTATGCTTAATTATTTATGTGCTATTTAAATTGTTTGTGTGATGGGTTCTATTTATATTAGGTTTTATTATGTGTATTTACAGTATATATACATACTCCATCCACTCTATTAAGACTCTCTTCAATTTTATGATATTTATAAGGGTTTATTCTTTAAAAATCATTTTTTTAATTCGGTTTTACGAAATTCCAAAGAAATGTTTTTATGGAATTATTCATGTTCTATGATTATGTTTTGTTTCCTGGTAATTATTTATTATGAATGGTGGGACCTATATCTATCTCCAATTAATTGGATATGATTAATTTGGAGGTCGGTCGTATGGTTACTCCAAGTGTAACTGTGATGGTTACACAAAGTAATGTAGGGGTGAGGGTTACAAATTATAAGGTAGCCAGGAATGGTTACAAGATTATTTAAGTAATGACCCAATATAACTTTATGATTATATTTATTTTCTCATGTTTTTTCGGATCTTGTGTAAATCTCATGTTACACAGAGTAAGTATATATGAGTGAGAATCATGTCTTTGTGTAAATCTCATGTTACACAAAGTAAGTTTATTGATGACATTCTGGTATTTTCTAAAAATGAAGAGGAGCATGAAAAACATCTAAGAGTTCTTTTACAAACATTAAAAGAAAAGAAACTATATGTAATATTTGGCATGTGTGATTTCTGGTTGCAACAGATTTCTTTTCTTGCGCACATTGTAAATAAGGATAGAATAATAGTTGATCCTGCCAAAACAAAAGTAGTTAATTAATGGCCAAGACCCACAAATGTTACATAGATTCATAGTTTTCTGGGCTTAGCAAGTTATTACTGATGGTTTGTTAATAACTTTTCATGGTTATCTTGATCGATAACTAAGTTAACATGGAAAGGGTTTAAATTTGTTTGGACAGAGTAATATGATGTTTTTTTTCAGGAACTGAAGAAGAGATTGGTGAATTCACCAGTTTTGTCCTTACCTTCCTAGAATGGTGATTTTGTCATCTACAGTGATGCTTCTTTGAAGGGACTTGGTTGTGTCTTGATGCAGATGATCAGGTTATTTATTAAGCTTCGAGACAACTTAAACCTCATGAGCTAAATTATCCCACACATGATTTGGAATTGGCAGTTGTAGTTTTTTCTTTGAAAATATGGAGGCATCATCTATACGGAACCAAATGAAAAATATATACTGACCATAAAGGACTATGTTTATATCTACTCAGAATGAATTAAACATGATGCAAAGAAGATGGATAGAACTAAAAAAGGATCATGAATGCACGATCAATTACCATCCTGGAAAATCAAAGTAGTGGATTCCTTAAGTAGAAAACATCATGCATCATTAACCATGATACATTGGAATATGATGCCTTGATTAATGATTTGATGAATTTTTGATTATAAGTTTTTGGTGTAGGGAAAACATTTGTTTTGTTTCAGGTTTCTATGCATTCTTCATCGTCAAACAGAATTAAGCAAGCGGAGAAGGAAGACCGTGAGCTATAGAAGAAGGTATAATTTGTTAAAATGGGTAAGTTTACAGAATTTATTCTTGGAAAAGATTGTGTTTTATGATTTGGAAAATAGTTGTGTGAGCCTTGTGATTCCCAGTTGA
This sequence comes from Viscum album, assembly GCA_963277665.1. Lineage (NCBI taxonomy): Eukaryota > Viridiplantae > Streptophyta > Magnoliopsida > Santalales > Viscaceae > Viscum > Viscum album. The sequence continues at coordinate 1,097,321,035 of OY728165.1, forward strand.
AGAATAAATTGTTCCGTGAAGCTCACAGTTATCTATTTTCTGATCATCCTGGCAGTACTAAGATGTACAGAGACCTTTAGGAGTATTATTAGTGGGATATAATGAAAAGAGATATTGTTGATATTACCATGAGATGTTTGAAATGTCAACAGGTTAAAGCAGAGCGAAAGTTACCAAAGGGGATGCTTCAGCCTTTTCCAATTCCAGAGTAGAAATTGGATAACGTATCCATGGACTTTGTGGTGGGACTACTGAGGACTTCTCAAGGTAACAATGCGATTTGGGTTATTATTGATCGGTTGACAAAATCTGCACATTTTCTATCTATTCGAGATAAAATGTCTTTGGATAATATTTCTTGATTGTAACTCAAGGATATTTTCAGGTTACATGGAGTTCCTCTTTCCATTTTATCTGACCAAGATCCCAGGTTCACATCTAACTTTTGGAAGGGACTTCAGAAGTCGTTTGGCATAACGTTAAATTTCAGAATAGATTTTCATCCTCAATGAGATGGGCAGTCAGAATGAACGATTCAAACTTGGGAGGATATGATTAGAGCTTGTTAAATGGACTATCTGGGATGTTGGGATCAGTATCTTTCATTATTTGAGTTTTCATATAATAATAGTTTTCATTCCAGTATTTAGATGTCACCTTTTGAGGCCTTGTATGGAAAGCGGTGTTGGACTCCAGCGTTTTTGGATGAAGTCGGTGAAAGAATGTTAATGGGGACAAAATTAGTGGAATAATTGGCTGAGAAAGTGAGGATGATCCAACAGCACATGAGGACAGCTCAGAGCAGGCAGAAAAGTTATGTAGATAACATAAGGAAAGACTTATCTTTTGAGGTAGGTGGCCATGTTTTCCTTAAAGTCGCTCCTTGGAAAAGTGTGATGTGTTTCAGTAAGAAAGGGAAGCTAATTCCATGATTCATTGGTCCTTTTGAAATCTTGGAGAAAGATGGAATAGTTTCATACTGCGTAGATTTTCTTCCAAGTTTGTTTCAGGTACACAATGTTTGTCATGTTTCGATGTTGAGAAAGTATGTGCCAGATTCATCACTTGTGTTGATCCCAGAAGCAGTTCAGCTGGAAGAGAACCTTTCTTATCAAGAGATACCAGTTCAGATTCCTGATCGAAGGGAACAGGTATTGTGGAATAAGGTAATCCACCAGTTAAAGGTATTTTGGTGGAGCCAAATGGTGGAATAAGGAACATGGGAGTATGAAAATTCTATGCGGGAAAAGTACCCTCAGTTGTTTAATAAGTAAATATAATTGTGAGGATGCAATTTCAAGAAGGTGGGGATAATGTAACACCCTATGTTTTTCTAAAAATAAATATAAATTCATGGCACTTTGTTTTAAATAGATATTTTTAATTATCCTTTAAAACATAATTTTTTCTACTTCTATGTTCTGAATATCAAGAAACTGTCATCTACATTTGTGTTCAGTATGTTATTTGGAGTCTATTGGAACCAACTTATTTTTTGTTGAATAATACCATACCATTATGAATAGTAATATGAATAGTGATATGACCCTAGTTAATATTAAATTTTATTATTATTTTATTTTATTAAGGCTTTAAGATAATATCATCTAGGTTAGTTTTTCATTGTGATATAGAAGTAGTTACATAATTAGAATTGTTAATTTTTGAATTATTTATGCTTTTATTTAAATATTAAATTAATAATATTTAGAAAATTATTTTCAAAAATGGACTTTATTTTTGAAATCTACATGTTGATAAATAGTTGGGGTGAATTTTGGGAATTTTTCTGTAACAATTGATTTTTTGGTGAATAGTAAAAATACAGATTTTAGTTTCAGTGTGTTAATGATATCATTAATGATATAATAATAATTTCATAAATATGGTCGACTTTTTTATAGTTAAATAATGTGTGAGGTGTCCCAAGTGGCCTATACCACGAGCAAATACAATGGGCAAGCCCATGGTTTTTCAAATACCACTCATAAATTGTCCCTTGAAAATTATTAAAATATTCCCTTACTTTCCCTATAAATACCTACACATTCCCGCATTATCATCATTCCCAATTACACCTAAACTAAGCTCTGTCATCCTTACCTTTATATTAATCCTCCCAAGGTTTCCTCAGGCCCCCAAGGTCCCAACCTTCAAGTTCTAAGGGTTTCTCTACAAGGTAAGAAAATTCTCAATTTCTTTCTTTTTTCCTTTAAAATTATCTTTTATGTGGTATAATTTTCATGTTTCCATACCATGTTCTTATTTATTTCTTATTATTGATATTCTCTATATTATTATTCATTTTAGGATGTGTGACCCTTGTCCCCTCTCTTTTTAATATTTTCTAAAACCCTATTGTGTAGCTGTTACGGTGCCGAATTTTTGTAGGAGATTTCTCACTTTTTCTTTTATTTTGAGTTCCTTCCTTATTCTTTCTTCATATCTCCTTACCCAAGAGGCATGAAATCTCCATAAATCATGTATACTCTGTACATTATCATGATTATGAAAAAGTTACTCATCATTATTCTTCTCCTCTCCCACTTCTTTAAATAATAAATACATTGTCCGTTTGTGTCGAATCATCGACTTCGTGGACGATGTGATATCAATTTCCATTAATTAGTTCAAGTATAGTCATGAAACCATTTATATGGTTGAACCAGATTTTAATATATGTTTTATTAATCACCCATGGTTCTGAAATTCTTTTGTACTCATGTTTCTAATTTATATGACAAAATGAGGTTGTTATTATCAAAGAACCACTAAAAGGATCTAAACAAACATCATTAATGTTCTAACTTATGATTCATCCTCATATCAGAATTCAAAATGATAAAGTTAATAATTTATGTTACTGTTTATATAAAAATATTACTCCATTCCAATTCTGTAGTTTCACTTCCAATCGAGAAGATTGTCCACCATGAACCATTCACAGAAATCATGAAAAGAATTCAACCAAAAACATTGCAAGGGGAAAAATACGAACAATTAAGGGTGAAAATATGTTATTAAATTATCATATAAGATGTTATAATCATGAAAATGTTTCTGTAAAATATTAATAACACACTTTTAACCATTATACATGAGGTTTAAACAAGTAGGAAGTAATAAAAACCCAAGGTAAGGGAATTCTTAACTTGATTACCATTTTTTTGGGTTAACCTTCTCCATCATTATTGATGTGATATTTAAATTGTTTGTGTGATGGGTTCTGTATATATTATGTTTTATTATGTTTATATACAGTATATATACATACTCCATCCACTCTATTAAGTATCTCTTCAATTTAATGATTTTTATAAGGGGCTTTTCTTTAAAAATCCTCTTTTTAAATTCGGTTTTACAAAATTACAAAAGTAATGTTTTTATGGAAATATTCATGTTGTATGATTATGTTTTGGTTCTTCAGAATTATTTAAAATTAATTCTGGGACCTATATTTCCTTCCAATTCATTGGGTATGATTAATTTGGAGGTCGGCTGTATGGTTACTCCAATTGTAACTGCGATTGTTACACAAAGTAAGGTAGGCGTGAGGGTTATAAACTTCAAGGTAGCCAAGATGGTTACAAGATTATGTAAGTAATGCTCCAAGATACATTTATGATTATATTTATGTTCTCATGTTTGTGTGGATCTTGTTTAAATATCATGTTACACTAATTAAGTATATATGGGTGAAAATCATGTCTTTTGATAATGTTTTCATACGTTATGAGTATTCATTGACTAATGTGATTTTTCCTTATTTTACATCCCTTACTGAGATTTTGTGCTCATCCCAAGTTTTTAAATGATTTTTCACAGGTTAATGGATGTGTAATACAAGAAAGTAAGACACGTTAAATGTTGAAGAATTTTCATGGATTCTTGTTTAAAGTTTTTATGTTTTATATTATGAGAAAAATGGAAACGGTTTTATAGTATCCACTATGTAACAATGAGTAATGTTATGAATGTTTTGTCCTAATTCTATAAATCTCTAAACAGGAAAAGATCCTCAATGTAAAATAAGTGTTTTCTTAAGTAAAATCAAGATTATGTATGTAATAAGGTCGGGTTCTTATAGTAACCAATAAACAAGGAACATGCATAAAAACCATTTCCAAAAATAAACATGCCATGTCATACTACAAGTGCAAGAGTGAACAAAACCCAAAATAAATACAACAGACAAAATCCCCAAAATGGTCCCGACTCCAAGTCTAGATCCCCCACCAGGTTCTTCCCGTGTACACTAACTATCTAGAAAGGACCTTTTCCCTTCTCATGACCTGCAAACATGAAGTCTACTCCGGTACCCAACGGCGGCCCGAGCAGGGTGTGAGTACAACTCAGTAGGCCACCACCAACGGTGGATACAGAATATCCAGTATAAACAAGTAGTGCATGCAAAAGTAATATGAATGATAATTACCAAGTAATTACTTCTGGTTCCATTAACATGTTCAGGGATAAATCCATTTCCACTTACATTACCATTCATTAAACACCAATTATCATCACTTACAAATTCATCACATTTCCAGGGGTTAATCACATACATTATGTTACATGTGTCTAAGGACAAAAATCACATGCAAGAGGGTAATCACATCTTTATCCAATTTCACTATGACTAACCCCCTCATAGAAACCATAACCTCACCTTGAAGCCTCAGTCTGGGTGGATGCAAGCGTTAGGAGAATAGACCCTCAGTCCCCTTTCTTAACCCATGCATTTAGGGTGGCGTTTAGAACCTCAGTCTTAGCTCAACCCATGGGATTAGAACCTCAAGTCATACACCACTCTACCAAGACATGTTCACATGATTATATATATAAGTAACCATCAACCATCCAAACCATTTCCCTTTGGCAACACTATTCACAACAACCCACTTGGGAATTCACATTATGCCTTAACCCATTCACGCATTTCTTTTTCACATCATTTAACCATTGACCCAATTCCCATGGGTTATGCCTATCTCACTAAGAATTTGACATTAAACCCATAACCTATCCTGTTATGGTCTTAAATCAGTTTACACATTAACCCAGTTAACTTTTTCATTATCCAATGAATCAACCATTCATGCCAACAAGTTTATCAAGGCTCTACAATTCATTACAACAAGTTCACTTGTTTAATATCAATCCCTAAATCTAGGAAAAGCCGACACATCCCATTTATGGACGTATATTAGGTCAATTCAATCCCAACACATCCCATGTGGATCGTGAGGGTTCCCATTTTCCATTTCAAACATCATTATTACCAAAGATTCGAAGGTTATTCAAAACATAACCAAGGAGAAACAAGAACATAACTAAACATGCACAAATACCCAAATAACTATGGGATATTACTTGTAGACCACCTACCTCAAAACCACAGTTGAACGCACTCTCAATCGAGTCATTTGACCTCGATCCGACCAACCTTTGGTGCTTCAACCAAAAACTCACCCCAAAAGATAGGGTTTTAGAGCTTCGGAACAAGAGGGAGAGAAGATACAAACCCAAAACCAAAAAGAGTAGCAAGGATGGGATTTTCCTTACCCAGAGCTTCAATCTAAAAACAACAGCACCAAAAATGCCTTAGAAATGAGGGAGATCAATCTCTTGGAGATCTAGGGCGATTTGGTTTGTTTCAAGGGAGAAGGAGGAATGGAGAGGAAATCCCGAGTTGGGGTTTAAAAGCCTGGATTGGAAAACTTGTAATTGTTCCCAACATTAAGTGGCCGAACGATTTAGCTACACAGTTTGACAAACCATCTGCAAACCTTGTGCATGCTACTGCCCGGAGGAGAAGGGTCACACGGTTTTGCCTGGGCAGGCCGCACGGTTTTCACTGGCCGTACGCAGGCCGTTCTCCCTGGCTTCTCTTGCCCATATTTCCTTTCTTTCATGCCCCGAGCCCTCAGAACACCTCCAAGGCCTCTCACACCTACAAAAGACATCCCTTGAATCCCTAAACAAGGGATTCAACCAAAACATAATGAAAAATGTACCTTCCCAGAAACCAAGATCTTACAATAAATGTGCACCTCCTCCCTCACCTATTCACTTAATTTTATATCCTTAAAGATCGGACATCCCCTTCCTTTTCTCCTTTTAAACTTCCCTATTTACATTCTATAGTTTCTGGTCATATTCAAAGAAAAACTCTAATTCTCTAAGAAGATATTTAGAGGAAGCATGTCATGGATGTGGCAATCTCTTCTACTCATTCCTTCCAACTTATTTCTTCAATACTTCCTCTTAATTATTTGTATAATTAAAAATTAATTACATAATTATCACTCATATACTTATATGTTATTATGAATATGAAACAACCATATTTCACATTCTATCCATCCTACAAAAAATGAAATCCCCGCACATGCGTACATACAGCTTACAATATCCACGTCGTGGTGTAATCTGTTTTTCATCACCACCTTACATGGATGGGTATAATTATGGAAACAATAAATATATATGACTATTATAAAATTTTATTAATTCTGAAATTTCATACACCATCCACTTAAATACCATCATATAATATTGAGAATGATATCACCAGTCGTGCGTACGTACGTCCTACCTTCTCCACAATGTGATGTGATTCATTCTACATGATATTCATTAAACTCTGATTATATAACTGAATTGAAGGAATAAATATGATATTTATTACACTATTATAATTCTATAAATGATTTAACTATAATATAAGATGTGAAACATGAACTTTCTTATACATTTTTCATAAGAACTCAAAGTATTCAGTATCTAAATAACGACTGACAATGAAATGTTACTAACAAATAGATGATAATATAATCATATATGACATCATTAAAACAATTATCATTCTAGAGTAAGTAAATAACATTTTTTAAATCATTATACATAATTTTTTGATACATACGGAGGATATCGTACCTAACGTAAGGGATAATTTTACAATCTCATTATTTTTAGAGACTGTTTATTCGTAAGTATTTACTAGGGAATATTTATCATTCACATTCATATTTCCTAAATATGTAATATTATTATTTTCTCCTAAAATTTTTTAAAATCAATTTTACCTATTGGTAAATTATTATAAATGCTATGAAAGGATTCTTTTGTTATTTTTCTAGATGAGTTACTTTTTTACATTTCTGGAAAAAAGTACGAGAAGAATGTTTTTTTACTTGTACAGTATGAATGGATTTTTATTATTTCATAATGACTTATTTCCTAGAAGCTTCCCTTATAATATTACAAGGTTATTTTCAAATAAATTTATTTCTTCTAAATTTTTTTGGCATTTTGAGGATGGAAAAAATTTTTGGGAAACAAAGTATATTTTCATCTGGAATTAATTTCAACTATTTTCTCAAAATTATTTTCCATATAAGATGACACTCATTAAATAGGGTCACATTTCTAACCCTATTATTAATATTATTTGATTTTGGGTTATTTATGATATCTATTCATTTTATATCAATTATTATGGAATTATTTTTAAGAATCTCATTTTATTTCATGGGTTATACGATGGTTAATATTTTTTATGTTTTTGTGGCTCATATAATAATGGTTTAATTATGATATGGGTGGGACCAATATCTCCAACAAAAAAATTGGTTAAAGATTTATATCTCATAATATAGACATAACTAGAATGGAAAGAAAATATTGTTCACTAATATAGGGTAGGAATGAGGAGTGAACTTGGTTCACTAATGGACATTGTCCACTATGATGGTCTTGACAATGAGCCTTGACTAATTAGAAATTATTTTCTATGCTTATGTGTGTATTCCACAATATTTATGGTCTTATGTTCTGACTATTGGGATTACATTTCACTTTTATTATTTATCCCAGGACATGATATTATGATCTTTTATATGCAAGATAAGATTTTCAAATTTTATGTTCTTATGATTATGATATGATTGATATTTCCCTTTTTTTACCCTTAATGATCATTTGAGATCACCCTTTAATATGATTCTTTTCCCTAGGCCATGAAGAGGGGTATTAAGTATGATATGTAAAAAATGATTATATTTATGAAGAAATAAGCATGAGACAATGTGGAGGTTTTATAAACCAGTTGTTTATGTTTCCATGATTCTAGAGACACTAAACCTATACGGCCCTGGCATGGTTTTTGTTATCCTATATAAAAAATATTCTTAAATTTTGAAATAATATCAATCTGTAATATATGGGCCATTATAATTTGAATCAAGGAAAAGATATAGTTATCCATTGGAAATTATGGTGAGATAACCTTAGTAATAACCCTAAAGATATGTCTAAGTATTGGTTAAAATTTAATCCTAGTGTTTTAGAGATGTTCATGAATAACCTATGATAAAACATAAAGTGTCCAAAATTGAAATTTTATTTAATTATGTGGTTTTCCATTTTTATTTTTGTTTCTCACATTATGCTTCTTGGTTTTGGTCAATGGATGGAACCTTAAGGAACCGCGTTAATGAAAAATGTGATGGGCAATGCAAT
>OY728165.1:1097329754-1097444754 GCA_963277665.1 Viscum album
AAGTCACAATGACTCATGGATCGTTGTAATAAAATATCAAAACAATATGAATGTGTTTTCTCAATTTTTATTATGTACTTGTTCTTTTTACTAAAATTAATGTCAATTTTAAATAGACACTTTGAGTTATACCGGCCACACTATGCATCATATTGAGATGTGGTTGATTCATACATGTCGCAAATGACTTATAGATCATTGTATTGAAGTATCAAAGTAATTTAAATATGTTTTCTTGGTTTTTAGTATGTCAGTTGTGTTTTTTTTATTAAAATGTCTTTTCAAATTGAAAACACGCATTTTGAGTCATACTGATCACATAGTGTGTCGGTTTGACATGAGTCTGCTTTATAAACATCACAAATGACTTTTGAATTGTTGTCTTAAATTATCAAGATAATCCAAGCATGTTTTCTTGGTTTTCATTGAATGAAACTTTTTAAATTAAGTTGTCAAAATTTTAATTTAGATTATGTTAATGCATTAGAGAACATATGATATTATGAAGAAAAACAGTGTATGTTAAAAAAACTTTACCTTTTCATTGAATTATAAGTTGAAAACTTGAATCCATATCTCTCACGAGCATGAGAATCTTAGAACAAACCACCCTGACTCAAACAAAAAAATACAACTATATAAGAAAACAATTATTATGTGATTAATACTAAAAATAAGTAAATTAAACATAAATACAAAACAATCCACTACTTCTATGGAAGTCACATCTTCATGTTATTTATGTACATTATTCCATCAGGTATGCTACCCATTCGTTTTTTAGCACATCTATATTGTCTTGTGAATATGAGTTTTTTCGATATTCATAATAGTATTGGAAAAATATAAAAAGACAAAGGATTAATAAATATTTTAAATGAAATGGTAACTATCTTTGAAAATACCTCTTCAGGGATGCTAGTTTGTTCATGGAATATTACCTCTCTCATAAATTTACAAACATAATAACCACAATCCTTTCCATTGGTTTTTTTAGATACTTCAAAAATATTGAGAAGAATAAGTAGTTTTTTTATAGTGAAATGTTATTATATATGCCCTGCTACTTGTCCAGTCGTAGAACTTGTCTTGGTCCTTGTGCTTATCCCCTGGCCTCATTACTTATTTTTCATGATATTGATGCACAACCCTATCAAAATAGAATCCTCATTAAAAGATAATATAAATTAGATAAATTGATGTTTAGTTCTAAAAAATTGGATATAGCATATTAGAAATTGAAAAACACCATCATGTGTGGTCAGTTTGTTGGATATACATGCATTGAATCCATGAAATAAATATTTGGACTATCCAAATTAATCTTAATGAGTATCCAATGTTCCTTAAAAACATAAAAAATGAATAAGTAATTAGATAAACGAAAATATATTTAATATGATTAAATTTTATAGTTTTACACCTACATCATTGGTATTAAGAAGAGTCTATCATCTATAAGTTTTCTTTCAAACAATTTAACCAGGCCTACCACTATTTCATCCTTTTTGTTGGAATATATTATCAGTTGTTATGTAGAGGATATGTGAATAATAATGATTCAAAAAAATCATGGAGAAATCCCTTTAATTATTTTTGATATATATGCCTGCCAAAAATATGAAATGTATTTATTCATAATTATCATTGTATATCAACTTATAAAAAATCAATTCACGAAAACATACCTCATGTATACTTTTACAAATGAGTCACCTAGCCAATCAGAGTCAAGGATTTTAATTACATTCTCAACCCCAATGAAGTATTGAACTTCCTCTTCATACATATTTTCTTCAAAATCAACTATGTGAGTACGACCATTTTTTAACTTTGTATCCACATGAACCTTCAATGATAGTAAATGTGAATATAGAACAGGTGGGGTAAAGGTGCTTTCAATAGATATTTTTAGTTGTTTGGTCAATCCTTTAGATTTTTTTGAGTTGGTATTTCATTTCATCCCCTTCCCTTTGTCTTTCTGTAATTACATTCGTCGGTCCATACCTTTTTTCATTAATTGTTAAAGGTTTAGCTTGAAAAATAAATTGGAAATAAATACCTCTTTATTGATATGTTTTATTACAAGATGTGATGGCCATGTAATGAATGTTCCAACAGATTTTTCAAACTTATGAATATCTTCCTCATCATTTGGAATAGGTATCTCGGTGCTCAGATCATGGGATACGCTAATTAACACTCTCACATGACCTATTGGAAGTGGTATATTGTGTAGATTGTCTTCTTTGACATTGAACACTGTATCCCTCACTACAAAGAGATGGGTGGGTGTTGATTGATATAAATCACAGTCATTATCACCATGTATAATATCAGTATATGAAAGGTATATGTGTCAGTATGATTCACATTTCATAGAAACAATTATTAGAATACTGATTACCTTAGCTAAGATAGCTCTTTGAGGAGAATGGCTCGCCTAAAAGTTGGTGGGGGTGGGGTGAGATCTTTACACGATGGTTGTTATTGAGTTGTTTCTTGTCTTTTATTCCCCCCATAAAAGTTACTATCAATTATCTCTACCATTGGAATTCTCCATCAACGGTAGCTATTCTTTATCTCATCTATTTCATTTATTCACTTTGATCCTCCTCTTGTTTTTTCTCAAAATATGTTTGGGGTGTCACCCCAAAACTCGCACCTCTAACGCAACCATATTGTTCTTGCAACTTCAAGGCCACCAATAGTAGGTGGTCATCTGGTACAGGTGTTGATGATTCTTATGACTATGTCAGGTATAAAATATAGAGAAACAAGTGATCGTTGTTATGTAATAATGATTTAAATAAATCAAATTTTTATTATGTCGTACTTACACATGTTTCCCGCAATTTATATGTGTTTTCATCTATTAGTATCCAATATTTATTTACACATGCCTCCTTCCATAGAACATGACATGGGATGGAAGTGACTTTGGATTTGGATTCATCGATCTGCATATAAATAGAGGAACATAATTAGGCTGTTGTTTAAGGTCACATAAAAGTATTATGGTAGATTTAAAATACATACCACTTTTTTTTAAGTGAACCGTACCTCATCCTTGATTTACGGTAGGGGTATGTTGGTTTTTCTACCCATACCATATTTTCAGCACTTAGTTTCTATTTCATAAATAAAAAATTGTCAATCAAATTGATGAATACACATATCATAAGGCCCCAGCCATAAAACATTACATAATATTGAATTAAATGAATAATTCACATTGAGGATATTTTCAGGTTTAGAGTCTTAGAGAATTAGGACATAACTATTACATCTCACAAGATTACAAAGTAGACACTTCTACTCAGTTTCCATTTTTTTCATAAAATAAAAACTCTTAAAAAGAAACATGTCTAGTTCCATGTTTTAGATAGCATGTATTTCCTTGATCCCATCATAAACCCTATTCATCTTTAAGTCCTGTGGAAAACATTTCAAAAACATGGGATGATAAAAAAAGCTCAGTAAGGGATATAAAAATACGGAAAAAAAACATTAGTCCATGTATACATAAGAATCAATTAAATCATACTTTACTCATAAAACATAAGCACTTTAACATACCTCATGAAATCATAAGATTTATTAATAACTCATAGAAATCATAATACATAAAGGTAACTTGAGGCATTCATAACAATCTTACGTAGGTAGAAACCCTCATGGTTACATTTGGAATACCCATCACAGTATATTTCCTAAATCTCTTCGGATAAACCTTAGCGTTTAACTCCTTCACGTTACCCAATGCATTATACAGCTATCTAGGGCTCACCCACCCTTAGTTTATCACAAAACCACCCGACTTCATAAATAATGCCCAAGAACCATAACATAATCATATCACATAAAACATGAATAAAGCAAACATAACACTTCCACATTTCAATCATAATATATCAATACAACACATTGATATAATCAAAACATTATCAAAACCATTTTCAATACCAAAATAAAATAAAATTAAAACATGGTATTTATTTTTCATTTCAAAAAAAGTTATGGATTGTAGAGGAAGCTGAAACTCAAATAATGGTCATGGCGGCAGGGAAGTCGTTGTCACCGCATACGTAAGACAAAAAACATTCCTTTTGTCGTTTAGTAAAATGCTTCGTATAAAAAGATTCATTTTGAATGAATTTTAAAGTCAATTGGTTTTCTAAACCATATAAAAGAAAGTCTTGTATTAAAACAAAATATGCCTCAATGAAAGGAGATTGAGATGAAGTCCCTTACAAAGACGGTTTCCTTAGATTAAGGATAAATCAATTACATAATTATGTGTGACAAATATAAATACACCCAATATAAGTGGATATTAAATGTAAAACAATTAGAGTCATTCAAACATATTCACAGAATGACATATTCAAGGAGTACAAGTTTAACCCAAAGAATTGAAATTGAGTTAAGAAGTTCCCTTACAAAAATTCGACAGCCTAACGGTGTCACTTTAAAATTCAGAAAATGAGTTGATGAGAGAGAAAATGGTATATCATCACTTGGACATAAAATTTACATCAATAAGGATATAGAAGAATATATCCCAACATAATAAGATGTAAATTAAAAGACATAACAAAAGAAGTCTTTTAACAGAGGAGGGTGAAAGGTTCCCTTACCGATTTGGGTAACTTTCAAAACGTACACCCCATGAAAGGACTATACAATGTTGATGTAAATAACCATAAACTAAATTATATTACACAAAGAGTAGAATAATGGGAAATAAATACACCACTCAAAGGAGATCATGACAAATATATCATGAATATCACGGGAATAAAAAGTGAGATAAAAACCCCTTACCTCATTGTAATCAATCAAGACGTATGACAAAAAGATAATAAACACAATATGAATCACAGAATACCATGAATATAAATAGAATCATGATAATATATATCAAATTTCATTACACAAAACACCACATGAAATAAGTAAGTGGCGAACAATGGAAATCTCACGGAATTAAAAGTGAGATAAGAAATCCCCTTACGAAAATTCGGCAGCCTAACGGCGCCACTTAAAACTTCTAAAAATGGATTTATGAGATCAAATAGGGTATCTCATCATATTAACATAAAAATTAAAGTAATAGGAATATAAAATAACATCCCCCAACATAATAAATAGGATCTTAAAAGAAATGATATAAAAGATAGTACTTAAAAAGAAAGAGAGAGGTAAGATCCCTTACCTTAAGTCTGACTTGTCTTGTTCGTTTCATTATATTCATGAATAATAAACTTTGGTCAATTTATAATTTATTAAGGACCTCCTTTAAAGTTTATTATTCAATTCATATCACATATTATAATTATTTAATTATGTGAGCTCATATCATACGTTTTTGTCGATGTTCGGTACATGAGTCAAAAAAATGAACTTGTTTGAAAAAAATTGTCCATGTAGTTATAAGTACATCATCTCCAAAATTTTATTAATGATTTAAATATCATATATATCTTGTATATATTCGTTTTATACTATTAAATAACATTTGGAGATAAAAAATGAAATGCACCGTTCATAGAGACGGTAGGTCGTACGTAAGCATGAACGCTACTTTCATTTCTTTGTCATATTAATGGAATTAAAACTAAATGAGAGATATATATATTATAATTAAAGTATAATATATATGTTATATAGGTCACATAATTTTATTAATTTCATTATTTATACATTCCATGTATTTCATGAATGAGTCACATCACTTGAGGGGGTGGTAGTCCACACTTCCTCAAATGAAATTATCGCATTTGCACAACATGCAAAGCATAAAGTTATATTTTAAATATAAAATAAAGAAGAATATATAAGACATAAATATAATATATATCATATATAAATATATTTCCATCATAATGGCCACCTTGAGAGGTGTTAAGAGAAGATTGAACAATCATCGTTTCGTGAGGCAGTAATTCACCATCCACAAAAATAGTATGTTCTTTACCCATTAGATGGAGGTGTGTGTAAGTGTAACTCGAATAATTCTCATAACTACATCCTTGTATATTTAAGATACTGTTTTTTTTACAAAATAAAGGAATAAAAAGAGTTTAGGGGGTTGGACAAGCAAAATAAAACAAAAGAACATAAGAGAAGACATTACCTTTAAATCGGGTAACTCCCCTTGGTTTGAACCAAAAGGGTTTCTTGAAGAGCTTTCTGCCTAAAGTAAGGATTATAGTATTAATAGAGGGATATTGGAAGCTTATTTGAGTATAGTTTGGAGGATCCAAAGGGCTTGAAAAGTGTGAGAGATGGGTAGGAAGTGGGGTCTTTTTATAAGGGAGAGGAGGGGATCTTTTGGAAAGCATGAAACTATTATTTTATTATATAATTATTTTCGATTTATAAAGGTCCAAAAATCATTAAAGTAGAATATAATGTGTCCCATGTTAGAAATAAAATCATCCAATAAGTATTGGACAAGTTTTGGATATTATTTTAAACATTATCTTCTTATTTATTTAAATTATTCATTAATGACTTAAACACTACATCATCATTGTGTCATAAATAATTTTATTTATTTGATGTATAAAAATTATAAAAAAATTATCATGTTGTAGTAAATCCTTTTATCTTTCTAATGAATATTTATAGTCAAAAATATAACATGTATAACCCCTTGTAAAAATTGTTTTAGTAAAATAATATATGTTTGTGACATTTTTATTTTTACTTTAAATAAAAGGTATTAATGTCATTATCTTACCCTAGTGGCTCCATAGGGACCCAAAAATTAACCCATGGATTTTATTGGTCGTAAATGACTCAAACAATACGAGTAGGAAAACTGTAAAGGTAATTTCATATTATTTTAACATTATATTTACCTTAAATTACACTAATTACTTTTACTCGCGATTAATAAAACTTAAAAGTTACTATTCACCAAAAATTATTTTCATCCCATTGAACCACATTTTATTTTATAATGACAACCATGTATGTAAGATTTTTGAACTTTAATTCACAGAAGAGGTAAAGCTTCGTTTAACGAAAAATTCAGTTTTTTAACTACCACTTAGTGGTGTCACTATTCATCAAAAAATGAAGTTTTTCATAAAAATACCAAAAATTTACCCTAAGATATATTTGATATTCCGAATTCAAAAATGATGTCTATTTTAAAAAATTCAAAACATATAATTTTCATTAATTAATTTTATAATTAAATCCCATTGTCAAAACAATTAGTGTGTTTTTAAGAAACAATATCTATCAAAAGATTGACAAATGTTTATGTCCAATTTCAAAGTGAAATTAATTCAAATGAACACCATTTGATTAAATGGTAAAAATATATTATAATATCACTTTAAAACCAATTAAAAATATAATCTAACCATATAAATAAATTATATTAAAAGGAGGTTTGAATTAAAATACAACATTTTTCACTATTAATTAAAAATTAAACTTTATCGAAAAAATAACAAAAACATACACAAAGTAAATTTTGATGTACCTATTCTAAAGAAGAATTTTATTTAGTCCAAAATAATGTATAATAGTGATCAAAACTTTTTTTAAATAGGTTTCTCCATCAAAAGGTGATAAATCGACCTTTTAGTGAATATTAGAGTATTTATGCCTAAAATTGGATTCATCCGCATTTTAAGCCTCTATCAATTATTGGGTAATTGTTAAAATATTTAAAAAACATATATAATCATTTTGTAGTTAGTTATGTTCATTCCCTCCATTACAACGGCTAGGCGTTAACTACCATTTAAAATAATATTATTATATTATTAGTGTGCGACGTAAGATTTCAAAGAAACTTGTTTGTTGAGTATTGGGTATGCCATCAAACATAACATCACCTTTAAAGTAATATTAACATTTTGTTCAAAAATATTAATAAATATGAAAATTTCATATTCTTTATTTACCTCGGATGTTACATCCTTCCCCCCTTTTGGGAATTGCATCCTCGTAATTTTAAAATTGGTCTTGGAAACTTCATTGAAAGCCCCACATCGGAAAAGGATTCAATAAAACTATCACTTTAAAAGAAACAAAGAGAAGTACAAACGTCACCTAATATAACAGATACTAGAATTAAATGAAAACATGGATATGGAGTAGAAAAGAAACCATCAAGGTCTGATGGAGAGTGATAGAAAACATGATTAGGAGAAAGTTAACCACCAGAAAATCACAAACTTGTAATGGGTTAAACATTATTTGATTCCCCAGTAGGAAAATTTAACAAACAACATTTTTGTTTTAAGTTGCATTTCATTGAGGAATTTTTTTATGAGCTTAATTAAAACATAAGGAAACATACTTGTCATGTAGACTTTCATCTTTTACTAGATTTCTAACACAAACTCATATTTTCTCCAAAAGATGGGTATTTAGGATGACTTGTTCACATTAAGAGCGCTATAACCATCTTATTGAGAATCATCTAATCCAAAAAAGAGAACTACATATTTCCCATGTATTTAGACATTAACCAAAACCAAAAAGGTTAGTACAAGATCAGATAATCCCCAAAAGGATAATCTTTTATTAAAAGAAAAACTACTCTTAATCTCAAAAATTTGTCAAACAAAACCCAAAGTTCATCAAAGACCATTCAATAAATAGCTATCCATAAAATTCATCAAAGTAATCCAAACTAAGATTGCAACCCAAATCTCTGAAGGATTTAATCACATAGTCTTCCAAGGTAAATCTTAACATTTATCTCAAAATAACATCATTTACTCTTAAAGTCTCATATTGAAAAGTAATTAACCTAATCACATATCCTCCATGATAGGTTAATCATTTCTATAGATAACCCAAAATCAAATTATTCCTGATTCGTAAGATCATATAACTAAAAAGAATTAGTCAAACTAACTAGGGACTTCACGTAGCCTAGTGGTAGGCGATAAATACCAGTCTCACTTTGTTTGTGGGTTCGATTCCCGCAGCTTCGTCCGACGTGACGGGTTGTCACATGGTCTGCGTGTTGTACTTTTTCCAAAACTATATAATTCTTAAAACATTCTCCCAAAAGAGATAAAATCTTAAAAAATAACCATAACATAATTTAACCTCAAGTTTATCTCATGCCTTTAATTTTCCATCATAACATATAGTAACCCATAATTACCTCAAAAGTAAGGATCATATAAAACCTAATGGTTACCTTTATAATTATTACCTGAACTTCCACATTGAGTTGGTTCTCTCGTACATGATTCATTAGAGAACTCACCAAGGTTCAAGTGGTTAATCATGACTCCTGATAGTTGTTTTAGAATAACCACAAGATTTCTCATTGAATCCCCCATTTCATCCAGTCTCTTAATCAGAGAACCACCATAGTTTCCTTCAAACCCATTGTCACTTTGGTGCCTGCTAGATCCATCCATTTACTAAAACCAAAAATGTCAGTGTGAGTATATCAACAAAATCATCATGTACTAATGAAGAAGATAAACACTAAGATATACTTATCCAAGTTATCTCAAACTCATTCCAACTTTAAAAAATAACAATGACTCCATCTAATATACTAACCATTGTGTTTATACACAACTTTTCACTTAAGCTTAAACAACACTCTAACCTCTAAAGTTATCTAAACCGACCTATGATACCAACTATAAGGCCCCATACTTACAACATTACATAATATTGAATTAAATGAATAATTCACATTGAGGATATTTTCAGGTTTAGAGTTTTAGAGAATTAGGACATAACTATTACATCTCACAAGATTACAAAGTAGACACTTCTACTCAGTTTCCATTTTTTTCATAAAATAAAAACTCTTAAAAAGAAACATGTCTAGTTCCATGTTTTAGATATAATGTCTTTACTTGATCCCATCCTTGGCCATATTCATCTTTAAGTCCTGGGTAAAACATTTCAAAAACTTGGGATGATCATAAAAAGCTCAGTAAGGGATATAAAAATACGGAAAGAAAACATTAGTCCATGTATACATAAGAATTAATGAAATCATAATTTACTCATAAAACATAAGCACTTTAACATAGCTCATGAAATCATAATATTTATTAATAACTCATAGAAATCATAAGATGTAAAGGTAACTTGAGGCATTCATAACATTCTTACGTAGGGAGCAACCCTCATGGTTAATTTTGGAATACCCATCACAGTATATTCCCTAAATATCTTCGGAGAAACCTTAGCGTTTAACTCCTTCACGTTACCCAATGCATTGGAGAGATATCTCGGTCTCACCCACCCTTAGTTTATCATGGAACCACCCGACATCATAAACAATTCCCAAAACCATAACATAATCGTATCACATAAAACATGCATAAAGGAAACATAACATTTCCACATTTCAATCACAAGATATCAATACAACACATTGGTATAATCAAAACATTATCAAAACCATTTTCAATACCAAAATAAAAGAAAATTAAAACATGGTATTTATTTTTCATTTTAAAAAAAGTTATGGCTTGTAGAGGAAGTCGAAACTCAAATAATGGTCACAACGGCGGGGAAGTCGTTGTCACCGCATACGTAAGAAAAAAACATTCATTTTATCGTTTAGTAAAATGATTCATATAAAAAGATTCATTTTTAATGAATTTAAAATTAAATAGGGTTTATACACCATATAAAAGAAAGTCTTGTATTAAAAAATATGCCTCAATGAAAGGAGATTGAGACGAAGTCCCTTACAAAGACAGTATCCTTAGATTTAGGATAAATCAATTACATAATTCTGTGTGAAAAATATAAATACACCCAATATAAGTGGATATTAAGTGTAAAACAATCAGAGTAATTCACACATATTCATATAATGACATATTCAATGAGTACAATTTTAACCCAAATAATTGAAATTGAGTTAAGAAGTTCCCTTGCAAAAATTCGACAGCCTAACGACGTCACTTTAAAATTTAGAAAATGAGTTGATGAGAGAGAAAATGTTATCTCATCACTTGGACATAAAATTTACATCAATAAGGATATAGAAGAACATATCCCAACATAATAAGATGTAAATTAAAATACATAACAAAAGAATTCTTTTCAAAGAGGATGGTGAAAGGTTCCCTTACTGATTTGGGTAACTTTCGAAACGTACACCCCATGAAAGAAGGACTATACAATGTTGATTTAAATACCCATAAACTAAAGTATATTACACAAAGAGTAGAATAATGGGCAGTACATACACAACTCAAAGGATATCATGACAAATATAGCATGAATCCCATGGGAATAAAGAGTGAGATAAAAACCCCTTACCTCATTGTAATCAATCGAGTCGTATGACCAAAAGATAATAAACACAATATGAATCACACAATACCATGAATATAAATATAATCATGATAATATATATCAAATGTAAGTACACAAAACACCACATGAAATAAGTAAGTGGGGAACAATGGAAATCTCACAGAATTAATAGTGAGATAAGAAATCCCTTTACGAAAATTCGGCAGCCTAACGGCGCCACTTAAAACTTCCAAAAAATGGATTGATGAGATAAAATAGGGTCTCTCATCATATGAACATAAAAATTACAGTAATAGTAATATAAAATAACATCCCACAACATAAGCAATAAAAGCTTAAAATAAATTACATAAAAGAGAGTACTTAAAAAGAAAGAGAGAGGTAGGATCTCTTACCACAAGTCCGAATTGTCTTGTTTGTTTCATTATATTCCTGAATAATAAACTTTGGTCTATTTATAATTGATTAAGGATCTCCTTTAAAGTTTATTATTCAATACATATCACATATTATAATTATTTAATTATGTGAGATCATATCAGACGTTTTTTTCGATGTTCGGTACATGAGTCAAAAAAATGAACTTGTTTGAAAATAACTGTCCATGTAGTTATAAGTACATCATCTTCAGAATAGTATTAATGATTTAAATATCATATATATCTATTATATATTCATTTTATACTATTCCATAACATTTGGTGATAAAAAATGAAATGCACCATTCATGGAGACGGTAGGTCGTACGTACGCATGAACACTTCTTTCATTTCTTTGTCATATTAATGGAATTAAAACTAAATGAGATATATATATATTATAATTATAGTATAATATAAATTTTATATAGGTCACATAATTTCATTAATTTAATTCTTTATACATTCCATGTATTGCATGAACGAGTCACATCACTTGAGGGGGCGGTAGTCCACACTTCCTCAAATGAAATTATCGCATTTGCACAACATGCATAGCCTAAAGGTATGTTTTAAATCTAAAATACAGAAGCATATATAGGACATAAATATAATATATATCATATATAAATATAGTTCCATCATAATGTCCACCATGAGATGTGGTAGGAGAAGATTGAACAATCATCGTTTCGTGAGGCAGTAATTCGTCATCCACAGAAACAGTATGTTATTTACCCATTAGATGGAAGTGTGTGTAAGTGTAGCTCGAATAAATATCATAAAAACATCCTAGTATATTTAATATACTGGTGTTGTTACAAAAGAAATTAATAAAAAGATTTTAGGGGGTTGGAGAAGCAAAATAAAACAAAAGAACATAAAAGAAGACATTACCTTTAAATCGGGTAACTCCCCTTGGTTTGAACCAAAAGGGTTTCTTGAAGAGCTTTATTCCTAAGGTAAGGCTTCTAGAATAAAGATAGGGATATTGGGAGCTTATTTGAGTAGATTTTGGATGATAAAAAGGTCTTGAGAAGTGTGAAAGATGGGTTGGAAGTGGGGTCTTTTTATAAGGGGGGGAGGGGCTCTTTTGGAAAGCATGAAACTATTATTTTATTATATAATTATTTTTGGTTTATAAAGGTCCAAAAATCATTAAATTATAAGATAAGGTGTCCCATGTTTGAAATAAAATCATCCAATAATAATTGGACAAGTTTTGGATATTATTTTAAACATTATCTTCTTATTTATTTAAATTATTCATTAATGATGTAAACATTGCATCATCATTGTGTCAAAAATAATTTTATTTATTTGATGTCTAAAAATTATAAAAAAATTATCATGTTGTAGGAAATTCTTTTATATTTCTAATGAATGTTTATAGTAAAAAATATAACATGTATAACCCCTTGTAAAAATTGTTTTAGTAAAACAATACTTGTTTGTGACATGTTTATTTTTACTTTAAATAAAAGGTATTAATGTCATTATCTTACCCAAGTGACTCCATGAGGTCCCAAAAATTGACCTATGGATTGTATTGGTCCTCCATGACTCAACCAGTAAGGGTAGGACAAGTGTAAAGGTAATTTCATATTATTTTAACATTATATTTACCTTAAATTACACTAATTACCTATAATCGTGATTAATAAAACTTAAAAGTTACTATTCACCAAAATTTATTTTCATCCCATTGAACCACATTTTATTTAATAATGACAACCATGTATGTCGGATTTTTGAAATTCAATTCACAAAAGCGGTAAAGTTTCGTTTAACGAAAAATTCAGTTTTTTAACTACCACTTAGTGGTTTCACTATTCATCAAAAAATGAAGTTTTTCAGAAAAATACCAAAAATTTACCCTAAGATATATTTGATATTCAGAATTAAAAAATGATTTCTATTTTAAAAAATTCAAAACATATAAGTTTCATTAATTAATTTTATAATTAAATCCTATTGTCAAAACAGTTAGCGTGTTTTTAAGAAACAATATCTATCAAAAGATTGACAATTGTTTATGTCTAATTTCAAAGTGAAATTAATTCAAATGACCACCGTTTGATTAAATGGTAAAAATATATTCTAAATACACTTTAAAACCAATTAAAAAGATAATCTATCCATATAAATAAATTATATTAAAAAGAGTTTTTGAATTAAAATACAACATTTTTCACTATTCATTAAAAATTGAACTTTATCGGAAAAATAACAAAAACATACACAAAGTAAATTTTGATGTCCTGATTCTAAAGAAGGAATTTATTTGGTCCAAAAGAATTTATAATAGTGGCCAAAACTATTTTTAAATAGGGTTTTCCACTAAAAGGCGATAAATCAACCTTTTAGTGAATATTAGAGTATTTATGCCTAAAATTGGATTCATCCACATTTTAAGCCTCTATCATTTATTAGGTAATTGTTAAAATATTTAACAAACATATATAATCATTCTTTAGTTAGTTCTGTTCATTCCCACCATTATAATGGCTAGACATTAACTACCATTTAAAATAATATTATTATATTATTAGCGTGCGACGTAAGATTTCAAAGAAACTTGTTTTTTGCGTATTGGGTACGCCATCAAACATAAAATCCCCTTTAAAGTAATATTAAAATTTTATTCAAAAATATTAATAAATATTAAAAATTCATATTCTTTATTTACCTGGGATCTTACACATATCATCAAAAGCGTATTATTAGTCACAATGTACCTAAAAAGTCATATCTGCACGACGACTAGTAAACGCATCTCATACTTATTAGGTTATAAGGTGTGTATAGATAATTAGTGGGTGAGGGTTTATTTTCCCTTCCATATATTTAAGATGATGTCTCGTTAAAATTGTATGAAAGAAATCTGTGAATCCTTCCAGCCATAATTAAGACATATTTCTTATGGGAGTCATCTAATATAAATTCACTTTGTAAGAGATGATGAATAGTAAATCAATGTTTCATTATTTTGTTTTTGAGTAAAATAAATAAATAATATCATAATGTAACTATAATCTCTTTTCACATTAGTTTCTTAAGGACAGACACAACATGGTTCCATGAATCTACATCAATCGGTATACATTGCTGATTGATGTAACTACTGAACATGGCCTTGTTGGGGTTAACATTTTGTCCTCTCACATTCTATATGACCTCATATTTGATGCCTTTTATTTTCACCTTAATTATTTTTTCTAACACAGTCAAACTATGATGCTCCTGATTTTTTTTGCATCGTCAGTCCTTCAACACCTACCATTTTCTCATATTCAATATCACCAATTCATTCCTCTGTGGCAGTAGTATAACACCCCAAGTTTTTAAAAATAAATTAAAATGAATGAAACTTTGTTTTATGTAGATATTTATAACTATACTTTAAACATAATTTTTCTACTTCTATGTTTTGAATTTCTAAAAACAGTCATCTACAATTGTGTTCAATAAGTTATTTGGATTCTAATGGAACCAACTTGTGTTTTTGGTGAATAGTAACATACCCTTATGAATAGTAATTTGAATAATAATATGGCCCTAATGAACAATAATTTTTATTTTTATTTTATTTTCTTAAGGGTTTAAGATAATGACTTCTTGGCTAATTTTTCAATGTGATATAAAAGCAGTTATTGAATTAAAATTGTTAATTTTTGAATTAAGTATGATTTTATTTAAAAATTAAATTAATAATCTTTAGAAAATTATTTTCAAAAAATGGATTTCATTTTTTTAATTCTAAACATATAAAAATATTTAGGTTGAATTTTTTGGATTTTTCTGAAATTTTTGAATTTTCGATAAATAGTGAAATACGATAAAATATCGTATATTCAAATTATCAGTAAAATGCACTATTTATGACATCATAAGTGATGTAAGGACACTTTTTTAGAACTCTCATTCCATTATAACATTTTGGGGTCACAATAATTAATACTATTCATAATCTTGAGCAAAAATATTGTAATAATGATTAAAACAATGAAAAAAACGACCCCCCTCCACTATAAATACCAAGCTCATTTCCCTATTCCTCCCACACCTCTAAGGGCTTGAGACTTACCTAATTTTTGCCCAATACTCCTCCCAAGTCTCTTCCACACGTCCTAGAGCTTCTGGTCTCACCGAAAGGCCAAAACCAAATGTCTTAAGAAGGATCTCGAGGAGAAGAGATCAAGAGGTAAACATCATCTTTTATTTTCTTTCTTTTCATTCATTTTATATTATTCTTTTTCTTTCCCTTTGGATTATGTCGGGATGTGACTTTACATATTCCCCTTACTTCCCATATTATATAAAAATTATGAGAGAACCATTTTCTCTCATCAAAATATTTTATGAAATTTTAAGCGGTGTTGTTAGGCTGCCGAATTTTCGTAAGGGATTTCTCAAAAAAAAATATTTCAAGATTCCATTCTTTTCTTTTTCTTCCCTCACCTTCCCTTATACAATAGGAATGAATGATCCAGTGTCTTTAATATTTTTTATTTCATCATGTTTATGTAATACTCACCATTATATTTCTTCTCCTCTTCCATTTATTCAAGGAATTTAAACATTGTCCATGATGTGTCGATTTACCGACATCATGGACGATGTAATTTAAATTTATTTTATTTCCTTAAATACTGGTCATAAAACAATTTTTATGGTTTAATAAGGTCAGAAGATATGTATTATGTCTCATACATGGTTCTGTAATTCTTTTTTACACATTCTTTTAATTTATAAAATAAAACGAGGTCGCTATTATCAAAGAACCACTAAAATGATCTAAACGAACATCATTAATGTTTTAACTTATGAATCATCCTCATGTAAGAATTAAAAATGGTAAATGGTACAATTTATGGTTCTGGAAATATTTAAATATCATACCATTCCAATTCTGGAGTTTCACTTCCAATTGACAAGAAAAATCATCATGAACCAATCATGGAAATCATGTAAAGAACTCACCCAAAAACAGTGTAAGTAACAAAATACTAATAATTAAAGGGTGAAATGATGTAATGAAATGATAATATAAGATATTAAAAAGATTTATATGTTTCTTTAAGAAATTAATAACACTCTTTTAACCATTATACAGGAGGTTTAAACAATTTTTAAGTAAGACAAGCTCGATGTAAGGAAATTCTTAATCTGATTTCCATTCTTTGGGTTAACATTCTACTTCATTATTTATGTGGTATTATAACTGTTTATGTGATGGTTTTTGTTTATATTATGTTTAATTATGTGTATTTATAGTGTATATACATATTTAATCCACACTATTAAGTCTCTCCTCAATTATATGATTTATATAAGGGGATTTTCTTTTAAAATCATTTTTTAAAATTCTGTTTTACAAAATTCAAAAGCAATGTTTTTATGAAATTATTCATGTTATATGATTGCGTTATGGTTCTTGGGAATTGTTTATGATAAATTTTGGGACCTATATTTCCTTCCAATTTATTGGGTATGTGTAATTTTGAGGTTGGTTTTTGGTTAATCCAAGTGTAACTGTGATGGTTACACAAATTGTAAGGTAGTCGTCAGGGTTACAAATTATAAGGTAGTCGTGATGGTTAAAAATTATAAGGTAGCCAAGAGGGTTACAAGATTATGTAATTAATGCCTCAATATACCTTTATGGTTTGATTTATGTTCTTATGTTTTGTGGGGATCTTGTGTAAATCTCATGTTATACAAATTAAGTATATATATGGGTGACAAGTATTCCTTTTGAAAATGTTTTCATATGTTACAAGTATTCATAGACTTTCCTTCTTTTTTGTACCCCTTAATAAGATTTTTGTGATCATCCCAAGTTTTAAATGATTTTAAAAAGTTATAATGATGATTAATATAAAGAAGTAATTCACGTTAAATGTTTTAATAATTGTTAAAGAAATCATGTTTCATTTCAAAAGTTTTATATTTTGGAAGAAATGAATACTGCTTTTATGGTATCCACTATATAATAATGTGTAATGTTATAAATGTTTTATGTCCCAAATATTTAAAGCTATAAACATTAAAAGATCCTCAATGTGAAAGGAAGTTATTTCTGTTCTAAATGCAAGATTATGTAATGTAATAAGGTCGGGTCCTTATAGGTAGCATCAGCATGTGAAGATAATCATTGTACCTCTGTACTAGGAGCAGCAGCATGTGCAGAAGGTTGGTGTTCCTCTACAATATGATAAGTAGTAGGTTGAGAGACCTATTTTTCCTTAGGATTGGGAGCACCATCACGTGAAGAAGGTCGGTGTTCCTCTACACTGTGATCAGCAGTATGTTGAGAGACCTATTGTGTCTCGGGATTTGGAGCACCAGCATGTGTATAAGGTTGGTGTTCCTCTGCATTGAAATCAACAACAGGTTGATATACCTATTGTGTTTTGGGATTTGTAGCACCATCACATGTAGAAGGTTAGTGTTTCTATACACTGCAATCAGCAGCATGTTGAGAGACCTATTCTGCCTCAGGATTGAGAGCACCAACACATGAATAAGTCATTATCTATAGAAGTGGTTTAACATTTAATTTATAGTACATAAATTTAGAAATTAGTGGATAATAACATGAAGTAACATGATAAATATTACAAAAAAATATAACCAATTTATTGAACTCTTTTTTTTAATCCTAAAGGGATTTGACCCCTATATCGACTATCCAAATCCCTTCAATGTGGTATCATCTGACGTAAAAATGTAGTCTATATTGGGACTATTGTGAAATGATTTCAATTTCCAAATGAAAGGTTCATCCTCAGTTGAATTTTTATTTTTACCCTTCAGTGGTTATGATCGATAACAAAATAATTGACCACTTTCAGTTTGTGGGATCTAGAACATAAAATACTTATACTACCTGTGATGCCATTATAAACGGTTTTTATTTGTACCAGTCCCTACTGAAATCAACTTTCATGAATCCCAATTCATCTATTTTAATAGCACTCATGTTATCAACCCACTTTAATTGAAAAATAATCACTTGGAATGTTGTATAATCTAACTCCCATATTTTCTTGATGATGCCAAAGTATGACATATTCGTGTAAATTGGATTTCTGTCTTTAGTATAAAAAACATGCATTACTTCAGCCACAAGTGTAACTCCACTATTTTTCATGGTATTGTCTTCATCATGTTCATTTTTATAGAACATATATCCATTAATTACATAACCATTGTAAGATAAGATGTACACACTTGGTCCTCCGACTATCTATCGAAGTTGTTCTGAAATTGAATCCATATTTTCATCTGACTCATTAAAAATATGGTAACAAAACCATCCTATAAACTGTTTATTATGTGTATTTGATATCCATATTTCATCCTTTTATGGATTAAAATGCATAATAATTTATTTTTTCATTTCAACATATGGGGAAACCTCCAAACTGTTATGAAAAATGTAGAGGTGAGCCTGATCCTGATCTGTAATATTGATTGTGAAAACATCTCTTCTAGAAATTCCTTCACCTGTGAGCTACCTAGTGTGATGATATTTTAGTATACCAATGTTTTCCACACTAGATAGGTATTCGGTACAGAAGACTTCCTCAACAATATATCTCTCCATAATACAACTCTTTGGCTAACTTTGATTTTTGACACACCCTTTCAAAATATTCATATACCGTTCAATGGGGTACATCCATCTATTGTGTACAGGACCACATAGTTGAATCTCTCACACCAAGTGAACCATCATATAAAATAATTTTGGTGGGAAGAACATTTACAATTCACATAATATGATAGAAATTTCTATTTCTATAGTCTGCAATTTTTCCAGGTTTATAACTTTGTTGTATATATCTTTGAACACGAAACAAATCTTGGTTAATGTATGATGAATTTTCTTGGTAAAAATACAACTTAAAGCTATAGGAATTAGATATTGTATCAAAACATGGAATTCGTGTGATTTTATACCCTTTAACTTTAAATCGTTCATTGAAACAATGTTCTTGATATTCGATACATACCCCTCTGTAACCTTTATGTCATCAAAGAAGCTACAAATCTGATATCTCTTCTGTTTGGAAAGAGTGTAAGTATCTGGAGGAAGAAAAGTTCATTTTTCACCTTTTACTGGTGCAAACTCTTCTCATATTCCTATTTCAACCATGTCCACCCAAGATTTAATTCCATACTTTGTTTTTCTGGGTGAATTTAACAACATACCGATGAAAATATCACATAATTTTTTTTCAACATGCATAACATCAAAAAATATATGACATACAGATAATTCCAGTATGTTAATTCAAAAAAAATTGATCTATTTTTCCAACTTTCTTTTTTAAGGTTTTTTCAAAAACTATTTACCAAAAGTAGTG
Source organism: Viscum album (assembly GCA_963277665.1). NCBI lineage: Eukaryota > Viridiplantae > Streptophyta > Magnoliopsida > Santalales > Viscaceae > Viscum > Viscum album. The sequence goes on from OY728165.1 coordinate 1,097,349,835, forward strand.
TCCACATATTTTACTTTATAAAACAGTTGATCACCCGTTAGTAGAGACGGTGATGTACATTCTTTTGAACTTACATCAAATGATATTGTCTAAGATTGGTACTTATATCATCAGGGTAGAAATATTTGATGTCCTAGAAACACAGTTTTCGATAAATGTTTCAACCTAATTGATTGTGTACCTTGTTCAAAAACGAGACACCCTTGAGTTTATTTAATGTTATTTCATGAAAATTTTCCATAAGTAGGAAATTAATTTATTTTCCCATATAACATGGATCTCAGTGTGAAATATTCATTCATGTAGGCATCATGAAACATAACACCTGAATCCCATAATAATTTCAAATTATTGATCAATGGATCTAAATAAACATCAAAATAATTACTTAGTTGTTGTGGTCCTGATATAAGCATAGATAACATGGTGTATTTTGGTTTCATGCATAACCATGGTGGAAAGTTAAAATTTACCAACATAACTGACCATACACTATGAGTGTTGCTTTGAAAACCGAAAGGATTCACCCCATATGATGATAATTCAAGATGAAGGTTTCTCAACACATTTCCAAATCCAGGATACTCATGATCAATTCTCTTCCACTTAGGAGAGTTTTTCGGGTGACGTAGTTTCCTATCTTTAATTCTTGTATTAGCATGCCACGTCAATTGCTCTGCAGTCTCCTTAATTCTATATAGGCATATAAACTATGGAATAATTAGAAAGTACCATAAAAATTTTATAGGACCATATTCATATTTATTGTATCAAGAAGCACCATAATCTAGGCATTCTATAAGTGATTTTTGGTCATTTAGAAATAGTATACAGTCATTCAGGCAGGCATGTATTCTTTCAGAGATCATAACCATTGAGCGTAACATTATTTTGGCATCGTATGTTTAGCTCAGGAGCTCATTATCTTCTGGGATCATGTCATTCAAGAGAGAAAGTAATTATGTAAAATTGGCGTCACTCCACTCATTTCCTGCTTTCAAATTATACAGCTTTAGTATGGATGAAAATGTTGTATATTTAGTGCAACCAGCATACAATGGTGTCTTTTCGCAACTCTTTAACTTCTCAAACAATTTTGGGAAATCATGAAGTTCATCTTCAAATGTCCTTTTCATTTCCTCGATATGATCTTCATCGTCATTCACATTTGTAATCACATCCTTGATACAATATTCTTCATTGTACACACTTGTAATTATATTAGATGGTCCATAAAATGCAATGTTATCCCAGCCACTAGTTACATTCTCTTTTCCTCCTTTTTTATTCGAATATTTATAACTTCGATCTATTCCATGACAGATCAAGTGTTCTTCCAACTACTCTAGACTAATTTGTCCTGAATAACAATATCGTAAACACAGACAAAGAATTTGAGAAGGTTCATATGCGTGATATTTTGTAAACTTGATGAACTCTTTGACTCCATCTTCATACTCTTCTATTAGACGATTGGTATCCATGCATTTTTTATTCATATTCATTCAATTTGATTCAGTAATATTAATATTAAACAAAATAAATACACAGAAGGGGCCTTTCAAATAAGAGGAACTCAAAATTTGAATGATAGTTATTATTGCATTTTGTTTCCTGACACTCATCCCCTTAGAAGTTAGCTATAAATAAATATATATTTATTTAAATAACTATAAAATTATAATAAATATATTAATTATATTTATAATTATAATTGTAAATAAATAAATATTTATTTATTTATTTAAACAATTTTAAAATTATAATCAATATATTAATTATATATATTTATAAAATTATAAATATAATAAATATAGTTATAATAATTTAATAATTATTTAAATAAATATATATTTATTTATAATTACAACTATAAATAAATAATTATTTATAATTATTTAAATAAATACACACACACACACATATATATATATATATTAGGTGTTTGAGGGTACAATTACATTCAAACACACACACACACCACACACAGGTCAGAAAGACAGAACATAGCCCCCCCCCCCTCCCAAGGGGATAACCCACACATCAGGCCTTATTTATTTAATACAAGTCTTATAGGCCCAGTGGGCATAAAGCTCATAACATGGCCTAAAAGCCTTGTTCAATGTTATGCCTGCATTATCCTACCTCCATCACCAAGGCTGCATCAGGCCTGTCACCCCTGCCTACGTCATTGTATGCATCACCACTTGCATAGTACTGGAATAGTACCTGCGCCCACCCAGGTTTTAACCGAGGTTTGATGCAGAATTACGGGGAGACTTTACCACTCAGGTAAACCCCCAACTGCTAAATATATATTTATCTATAGTTATAATTATAAATATTTATTTATTTATTTAAATAATTATAAAATTATAATAAATAAATTTATTATTTTTATAATTATATATATTTATAAAATTATAAATAAAATTAATATATTTTTTAAAATTTTATAATTATTTAAATAAATAAATATTTATTTATAATTATAACTATAAATAAATATAAATTTATTTATAATTTTAATATTTATATATATATATATATATAATTATTTATTTATTTATAATTATAAATATAAATATATATTTATTTAAATAATTATAGAACTATAATAAATATATTTATTATATTTATTATATTTATTATTTCATAAATATCTATAATTAATGTATTTATTTTATTTATAATTTTATAAATAAATATAATAAATATATTGATTATAATTTTATAATTATTTAAATATATCTATATTTATGTATAATTATAATTATAAATATATTTATTATATTTATTATAATTTTATAATTATTTAAATAAATATACATTTATTTATAGTTAAAATTATAAATAAATATATATTCATTTAAATAATTATAAAATTATAATAAATATATTTAATATATTTATAATTTTATAAATAAATATAATAAATATATTTTCTATAATTTTATAATTAGTTAAATATATATATATATATATATATATATATTTACAATTATAATTATAAATATAACTAATATATTTATTATAATTATATAATTATAAATATTTATTTATTTATTTATTTATAGTTATAATTATAAATAAATATATTTATATTTATTATATATATAATTTTATAAATATATATAATAATATAAATAAATTATTAACATTAGATATCTGTCAGTTTCGATAAAGATATCCCTTTATTAGTGCTAAAAAGCATTGATAATACTATTTTTTATCAGCACTATAATTTTTGTGCTGATAAAGACCCATTTTATCAGTGTTTTTTTAACACTGATAAATGGTTATCTTTATCAGCATTAAAAAACACTGATAAAGAGGTGTTTTATCTATACTTTCTGTTTTAGTGCTGATAAAATAACTCTTTATCAGCACTTTTTTGAAGGAGTTGATAAAACATTTTCCCGATGTTATAAAAATAACCCCAATAAAGTCTCCTTCCTTCATGCCTTCAAGCTTTCGTGGATCTGTAGTGCTACCACCATTTCTCTCTGCATTCTCCATCAGTGTCTTCATCACTCCCTACCCTACCGACATCGCTCCATGTCGGCGTCTCTCCCTACCCTACCATCGTCACTCTCTATCACCTTTGATCCTTGTCATCATCACTCCTTACCCTTCCATCGTAGCTCCTTATTTCTCTAAGGTATGAAATTATTTATTATCCTTTTTAATCGCTTCTTCCATATAGATCTTTTCATGGTGGGTTGAACATTTGATACCTAGATATTCATGCACATGTATCTAGGTTTTTCAATTTTGGTTCCATGATAGATGTTGAGATTTGTGGTATTTTGATGTTGCTTTTATGTATGGTTGATGTGTTTGGTAGAAGAATTTTATTTTTGTTGGGTGTTTTAGGGAAGTGTTTCTTTCCTGGTGTTGTTTCTTTTAAAGAGAGAGTGTGTGCATGTTGTAGACCCACACTTCCATATTATGTATAAATTATGGGGAGACCCTAATAGGTATCAACATTCATGAGGCATTGTGTCCATTGTTAATTCATTGAATTTATCTTAGAGATGTTGTATTTTTTATGCGGATTCTCTTTTTTGGTCTGAAGAAATATTTTTCTTAATGGACTCTCTTATCAGTATATATTCTAGTCACCCATAACAGTCACTTTTTCTTATGGAATTAATGTTTTAAAGTGATTGGTCATCTTTCATCCTTTGGAAATGGATTTCTAGGGGACGAAAGTGTTATGGTGGTGAGTTTGTAACATTTTGTGTTACTATAGTTAAATATTTTATAGTATTTTAAATAATTATAAGTTATTTTATGTTTAGGTATTTTTTATGCTCAAATTTTTAAGAGATTAAAATTTCTATGGATCACATATTTAGAAAAAAAAGTTTGATAAACTATGTGGAAACCATTATTATATTCAATAACTGTATTTTCTAGCATGGAAAGGGGTTTTCAAATAATGTATATTTCATTAAAATATATATTCTTTTATAAATTATATATAATTTTATACTTATATATATTTCTATAATTTTATATACTGATATAAATATATATATATATATATATATATATTTGAAATTTATACATTTGAACCTGTATAATTTTTTCAATTTATCAATAGTCTAATGATTTTATACTTCCATAAAATTTATTCCTATAAATTATAATTTTATATTTTTATAATTTTTTAATAATATTATTATTTTTTCAAAAAAATAATTTGGCTAATTAAGATTTATTTTATTATATGAAATATTTTATGTTTTAAATAATAATGGATAGACTGAGAGTTGGAATTAGGTTTGATTGATTCCTTTATAACTGACGTATCGACCTCTAAATTTTTTGGTTCAGTGTTAGGAATGGGCATAGACTCTATGTTCATGATTTCACTCAAGGGTTTAGTTATTAGTGATCCCAAAAAGTAATTAAAGGTGTTATATTCAATAAATTCAAGCCAAGAAGGAAAATTTCCCCCATGTGAATAAATTAAATCAATTTCTTCTTAACTTAAACATCCATTAATAATTCCTTGATATTCTCCAAGACCACTTTAAACATTCTACAACCAATTCACCTAATGAAACTCCTCATCATCATCACTATTTTTAGAGATTGAATTATTGATGTTGATATCAAGGATCATATTTTCAAAGGTTTTCATATTTCTATTCCTAAATCATATGACTCAGTGGATTGTTTCTAGGAAGGGATGACCAAGAATGATGGGGGTTTTCATGTAACTAGATTATCCCTTTATGGTTAGGTAAGGGATAAACTAAGTGGGTTGGGTGATTTACCAATTTTAAGTCTTTATAATTCAAATTTTAGTGATGAAACCTCATAATTCATTTTCTCAATTTGATTACATAATTTCTCAAGTAATGGTTATGGGATAAATTAGATAGGCGGTGAGCTAATTGGTATATCTCAAGAGGATATTTAAGTTTTCGGATGTTCATTGTACCTTATACTAAAATTATTTTAATGCTGGTGATTTTAAAATTTTGAATCATTGACCATTAGTGGAGTAATACTTTTCTTAAATTCAATTACCCATTTCCTTCAAATAATGATGGAATTATTTGAAACATTCAAATGTTGGGTTCACCTTATTTTTAAGGCCCCTTTTGGGTATTTATTTGGTTAAATATTAATATTACATAATCAAATAGGATGTATATAAATAGAGAATGGATGGATGCCAATCATATTTATTGATGATGTGGTTCTATTCATTTGATCATTTACCTATGTATCATGAGTGCGGAATATATAGTATTTAAGAAATGGTTTGAAAAGTGTGTTTCATTAAAGTTAAGGGTAGATATCATGAGACTCATAAGGTACACCTATATTTTTTTTGTTAAAAGTAAAATCAAGATCGATCATTTCATGAATAGACAAAAATCAAATAATTTTATACTTTTATACTTTCATAAATTTTAATTTTATATATTATAATTTTATGATTTTATAAATATTTAAAACTATATACTTATATAAATTATGTATACTTTTATAACATATATGCACTTTTATATAGTTTTATAAATTAATATACATTTATAAATTATGTATATTTGTTTAAAATATATATTCTTTTATAAATTACATATAATTTTATACTTATATATACATCTATAATTTTATATACTAATATAAATATATATACAATTTTAATTTATAATTTTATACCTATAAACATTTTTTAACTTATCCATATTTTAATACTTTAATATTTTTATAAATTCAATGTTAGTGTTGAAAATATTTTAAAAAATTTAATAATTTATTTTTTTTGTTTTTTAAACCATTATTATATTAAGTAGTCATATTTTATATTATGAAAATGTTTTTTAAATAATATAGAATTTAATTTTTTTTTATTTCCATTATTACATTCAATAGTTGTATTTCATTAGTTTTTTATAATGTAAATGTGATTTTATACTTCATTTATAATCATACAAAAGGGTTTTGATCATTAAAAATACAAAAGGAAAAATAGTTTTAGAAGGTTAAATCTCATCCATTATATTTATAAATTTCCTTCAATAAGTTTTTTTTATCATGTGGGATAATAAACCATTTTTCAATATTTCCATTTTCTATCAAGCAATTCACGAGATCCATCTTCAATTGAACATATTTTCTATATTTATTTTGATAAATATTAATATTACTGAATCAAATAGGATGTATATGAATAGATAATAGATGGATGTCAATCATATGACAAAAGAGTATGAAGATGGGGTGAAAGAGTTCATCATGTTTTCAAAAAATCGTTTATATGACCCTTCTCAAATCATTTGTCTGTGTTTATGCTGTTATTATTCAAGACTAATTAGTCCATAGGAGTTGGAAGGACACTTTATCTATCATAGAATTGATCAAAGTTATAAATATTGTAATAAACATGGGGAAAAGGAGAATATAGCTAGTGACTAGTACAACATTGTGTTTTATGGATCATATGAAATGATTACATGTGTGGAAAATTAAGAAAACCGTATCAAGGATTTGATTACAAGTGTGAATGATGGTGAATATAGTATTGAAGAAATGATAATAAAAGTTGAATATGAACATCATGATTATCCAAAATTGTTTGAGAAGTTAAAGAGTTATGAAAATGCATGATTGTATGATGGTTTCACTAAATATATAGCATTGTCATCCATACTGAAGCTGTATAATTTGAAAGCAGGAAATAGATGGAGTGACTCCAGTTTTATTGAACTACTTTCTCTATTGAGAGATATTCTCCCAGAAGATAATGATCTCCCTAGATGACGAATGCTACATTCAATGGGTATGATATCTAAAATAATACATGTCTGCCTAAATGACTGTATACTGTTTTGCAAGGACCACAAATCACTTAAAGAATTCCCAAAGTGTGGTGTTTCTCGATACAAGAAAGATAAATCAGGTCCTATAAAAGTTGTATGGTACTTTTCAATCATTCTAAGGTTTATGTGCCTTTATGGAAGTGATGAGACTATAAAGAAATTGACATGGCATACAGATACAAGAAATAAACATGAAAAACTTCATCACTCAGCAGACTCTCCTCAGTGGAAGAGAATTGATCATGAGTATCTTGAATTTTAAAATGATCTAAAAAACCTTTTGTCTTACATTATCTATAGATGGAGTGAATCCTTTTGGTTTTTGAAGCAACACTCATAGTACATTGTCGGTTATGTTGGTAAATTATAACTTTCCACTATGGTTATGCATGAAATGAAAATACATCATGTTATTTATACTTATATTAGGACCAAAAAAACTAGGTAATGATATTGATGTTTATTTGGATCCATTGATTTATGACTCGAAATTATTATAGGATTTAGGTGTTATGTTGTATGATGATTAAAAAATTGAAGATTTCATGTTGAGAGCCATGTTTTATGGAACGATAAATGACTTTTCTACTTATGGAAGTTTTTCAGGATATAACATTAAAGGAACTCAAGGTGTATCATTTGAGAACAAGGTACATAGTCAATTAGGTTGAAATATTCATCAATGACCTTAGTTTTTATGACATTGTAGATTTCTACCTAGGTGACATAAGTACTGATCTTGGATGATATCATTCGGTTGAAGTTCAAAATAATGTACAACACTATCTCCACTAACAGGCGATCAACTGCTTGAGAAAGCTAAAAATGTGGAAACTACATTTGGAAAACCATTTTCGAATAACCTTAAGAAAATTTTTTGGAAAAAGAGATCGGTTTTTTATGAATTACCATACTAGAATTGTTTATGTGTCAGAAATTTTTTGGATGTTATGCATGTTGAAAAAATGTATGTGATAGTGTAATTAGAACATTACTAAATGCACCTGACAAAACAAAGGATGGAATTAAGGATAGGTTGGACATGGTTGAAATGGAGAGTTGGCACTAGTGAATGGTGAAAAATGAACTTTTCTTCCTCCAACTGCATACACTCTTTTCATACAGGAGATATATAAGTTTTTCAACTTCTTGAATCATATAAAGATTCCATTGGGGTATTCATCAAATATCAAGAATATCATGTCAATGACTAATTTAAAGTTAAAGGGTTTGAAATCACAAGACTACTAAGTTTTGATGCAATATCTAATTCCTCTTTCTTTACAATTCATTTTTTCCAATAATTTCCATCATGCATTAACCAAGATATGATTATTTTTCAAAGCTATGTGTAGAAAAGTTATATACCCAACAAAATTTCCGACTATGGAAAAGAAATTTGACTTTATATTATGTGAATTGGAAATATTCTTCCTGCCAGTATTCTTTGATATGATTGTTCACTTGATGGTTCACTTTGAGAGAGAGATTTGACTATGTGGTCTTATACACTATAGATGGATATACCCCATTGAATGATATATGAATATTTTTAAAGGGTATGTCAAAAATCAAATTCATCTAGAGGTTTGTATTGTGGATCAATATATTGTTGAGGAATCCGTTGAATTCTATACCGACTACCTATCTAGTGTGAAAAGAATTATTCTACTGAAATCTCATCACATTGGGTGGAATGTGGGTGAAGGAATTTATTGAAGAGATGTTGTCATAATCAATATTATAGACTAGGAGTAGGACCACCTTTACATTTTTTATAACATATTTAAGGTTACCCTATATGTTGAAACCCACAAATAAATTTCTAAGCATTTGAATCTATCAAGGAATGAAATATGGATATAAAATACACATAATAAATACTTTATAGGATGGTTTTGAGACCATAATTTTTAGGATTCATATGAAAATCTAGATTCAATTTCAGAACGACTTCGATGGCTAGCCATAGGACTAAGTGTGTATGTATTATATTAAAATATTTATGTAATTAATGGTTATATGTTCTATATAATTAACATGATGAAGCCGGTATCATGAAAAATAGTGTAGTTACACTTGTGACTAAAGTGATGCAAGTTTCTGGCGAATATGTCATACTTTGGCATCATCAAACAAATATGGGAGTTGGGTCATAAGACATTTCAAGTGAATATTTTTCAATGAAAGTGGGTTTATAACAAGAGTGTTGTTAAAATAGATGAATTGGGATTCGTGAAAGTGGATTTTAGTAAAGAAGGTTATAAAGATGGACCATTTCTAATCACATCATAGGTAGTACAAGTATTTTATATTTAAGATACCACAAACTGAAAGTGTTCAATTGTTCTATTATCTACCAAAACCACTGAAGGGTGAGATGAAAATTCAACTAAGGATAACCCTTTCATTGGAACGTCGCAATCATTTTACAGTGGTACCAATGTAGATGGGGTTTTTTATATCATCGGAGACTATAATGAAGGGATTTGGATACTAGATACAGGGTTCAAATCCCTTCAGCCTTAAAAAATAGAGTTCCATAATCAGGTTATATATTTTTTGTAATATACATTGTATTACCTCTTGTTGTTATCTATACCCTGATGCATTTATGTAACCTAAATTAAATGTTAAACCACTTCAGAAGATAATGAAATCTTCATATATTGGTGCTCTCAATCCTAAGGAAGAATAGTCCTCTCAACCTAATGATGCTCCCAATGTAATGGAACAATTACCTTATACGCATGCTAGAGCTCCCAATCATGAGGAACAATAGGTTTCTCAACTTGTTGCTGCTCCCAATGAAGAGGTACAATGATCATATTCACATTTTGATGCTATTGATCCACAAGAACAACATATTAATGATGTTGAATCTAAGTAAATGGTAGGTGATGAAGGATGGATGATTTATAAAAAACAAGAGCATCGTAGTTTGATGATGTTAGAAAAAATCATTAAGGAAAAAAGAAAAGGCGTTGAATTCCTGGATGAATAGAATGCGTGAGGACAACATGTTAACTCCAACAAGGCTATGTTCAGTAGTTACATTAGACTCATCACTCAGAAACACATGTTGATTGATGTATATTCATGGAACTATGTTGTTCCCATGATTAAGGCACTAATGTGGGAAGAGATTATGGAAATATTATGATATCATTTCATTATTTTATTAAAAAGTGAAAGAATGAAACATTGAATTGATCTTCATCATCCTTTGTAGAGTGAATTTATAGTATATGAATCCCATAAGAAATATTTATTAATGCTTTTTGGAAATATTCATAGAGGATTTTGAACAATTCTAACAAGATTCCATCTTAAATATGATGAATGGAAAATAAACCAACAACCACCACTTATGTACACACACCTGATAATACAAGAAGGAAAGGATTCGTTTACTAGCTGTCGTGTGGATATGTCTTTTCAGGTACATTGTGGTAGGTAATACATTTTTTTACAATACATGTATTAATAAATTTGATTGATAATTTTTTTATTTATGAAAAAACAACTCTGAGTGATGAAAATAAGGAACAAGTAGCAAAACCAATATACCCCTACCATAAATAACGGATGGGGTATGCTTTACTTGAAAAAAAATCGGTATGTATTTTAAATATACCATAATACTTTTATGTGACATGAAACAAAAACATAATTATATTCCTCTATTTATATGAATATTGATGAATCCAAATCCAAAGACACTTTCATCCCACGTTATGTTCTATGGAAGAAGGCACGTGTAAATAAATATGGGATACTAATAGATTAAAAAACAAAAAAATGTAGGAAACATGTGTAAGTATGACATAATAATTTTTTTAATCTAAATCTATATTACATAATAATGATTACTTATTGTCCTATATTTTATATCCGACATAGTCACAGGAATCATCAACACACGTACCAGAAGAACACCTACTATTGGTGGCCTTAAAGAAGCAAGAACAGTATGGCTATGTCAGAAGTGTGTGTTTTGGGGTGACACCCTGAACATATTTTGAGAAAAAAACAGCAGAAGGATAAAGATAAAGAAAAGATAGAGATGAAAGAAATATTATATTCCCTTGAAGAATAATTTAATTGGCATAATGAGTTCCTATAAAATGTTATGGGGGAAGAAAAGTGAAGAAAAAACTCAAGAATAACTATTGTGTGATGATCCCCTCCCCCACCAGCTTTGAGGCAATCCATTCCCCTCAAAGAGCTGTCTTAGTTTAGGTAATCAATATTATAATAATTTTATCTATAAAATTTGAATTAGATAGATATTAATACCTTTCCTATACTGATATTATATAGGGTGAAAATGAATATGATTTATATCTATGAACACCTACCCATTTCCTTGTAGCGATGGATGCAATGTTCAATATCCAAGACGTCCGTCTACACAACATACCACTTCCAACATGCCATGTGAGAGTGGATACTAGTATAACTCATGATCTGAGTGCCAAGATACCTTTTCCACTTGATGATGATGATGATATTCATATAGTCAACCAAGATTTTGGAAAATTCATTACATGTCCATTAGATATTGTAAAGACACATGTTTATAAGGAGGTATTAATTTCCAATTTATTTTTCACGCTAAACATTTAACCATTAATGAAAAAAGGTATGAATCAATGAATTTTATTAAAAATTAAAAAAGGGAAGGGTTGAAACAAACGGTCAACTCAAAACCATATAAATGAGAAACCAACTAATCAAAAAGATCTTCTGAAATCACTTTTACCCCTCCTGTTCAATATTCTCATTTTACTGACATTGAAGTTTCATGTAGATATAATGTTACAAAATGGTAGTAATCACATAGTTGATTTTGAAGAACAAATGTATGAAGATGTTATAGACTACATTTCTATTGAGAATGTAAATGAAATCATTAACTATGAATGTATAGTAGGATCAGTTTTACATGTATACATGAGGTATGTTTTTATGATTTGTTTTTTCAAAAGACGATGTACTATATTAATTATGAATAAATATTTTTTTTATAGGGTTATATATCAATACCAATTTAATAGATTACCCAATGACCATAAATTTGGACTCACTAGTCATAGTGTCACTTCTACATAACAAAAATCAATATATTCAATAAAAATGAAAGAAATAGTGAAAAAAATAGCCAATTAGTTTGATAGAAAACTTATGGAAGATAGGATATTCTTAATACCAATGATGTAGGGGTAAAAATCTAAAATTTAATAATGTAAAATATTTTTTCATTTCTTTCATTACTTATTCCTTTTTGTGATTTTAGGAAACATTATATTCTCATTGCAGTCAATTTGGATAGTAAAAATATTTATTTCTTGTATTCCCTACATGGATACCCAATAAACTGACCACTCATGATAGCATTTATCAATTTTTAATACACTATATTGAATTTTTTAGAACTAATATTAATGTTATATAATTTATATTATGTTTTAATGATAATTTTGTTATGATAGGGTAATATTCAAATATTGTGAAATTCATGGCATGATGATAGGAATTAAGCACAAGGAACCTAAAAAAGTTATATAATTGGACAAGTACCAGGGTATATATAACAATATTTCACTATCCAAACACATATAAAAACAAATTACTTAGTTTTCTCAATGTTTCTACAGTGTCTGAAACAAAAAAATGGAAAAGATTATGGTTATTATGTTTGTAAATTTATGAGAGAGATTATATTCCATCAACAAACTAACATCCCCAAAGAGGTATTTTTGAAGATAATTATTATTTCATTTAAAATAGTTATTAATCCTTTGCGTAATTATATTTTTCCAGCACTACTATGACTGTTGAAAACAATAATTCATAATATTATATATATTTTCTTAAAAATGAATGGGAAACATACCTAATGGTAAAATAAACACAAATAACATAAAGATGTGACTTCCATAGATGTAATTAATTTTTTCATATTTATGTTTAATTTATTTATTTTTAGTATTAATCACATAAGAATTTTTTTGTTATATAGGTTGATTCCTTTGTTCGATTTGGGGTGGTTTGTTCGAATCTACTCATGCTCATGAGATATTAGACTTTGAGGATGAAAATGAGATAATAACAACAAGAAAATGGGTCAAGAATGTATATAACCATCATGAAAAGGTGAATTCCTACTAATTATTTAATTTATTTTATCGTTATTTTACCTACCATTTTTAAGTTATTTTCCCTTTCATTTTTATCTACTACTTATTTAGTTTTTTTTCATAGATATTTTGGGAAGTCATATTTTTCTTTCAACTATCTGAAACAAACCACAAAATAGATAACATGTTCCTTTATACAAATTTTACCATGCTTTCCATTAATTTTTTTCTACCTTCCAACACTGCATATTGATTTGATGTTTTTATCTGAAAAAAATTTCTTGTTATTGAAAAATAGAAGAGTAGAGGAAGGTTTTTTAGCTAAGAACATCTACTCAATATGAAGTTTTGGCAGTTAGACAAGGAAATGCAATGGAAAGAATGGTAAAATTGGCATTTTTTATTATTTTTATACTTTAATATAGTGATATATAAGTCATTTAGAATGTGTAGAAATTATTAGTACCTCAATTTGACACACACTGTGACTGGTATGACTCCAGGTGCATCTTTTTATTTAAAATTGACATTAATTTTAGTAAAAAAGGAAACTAACATATTCAAAACTAAACAAACACATTTGGATTATTTTTATACTTTATAAAAATGATCTATAATTTATTTAGGATATATAGATTTTATCCTCACCACAATACAACACAAGGTGTGATTGGTATGACTCGATGTGCATCTTTTTATTTAAAATTTGCATTAATTTTAGTAAAAAAGACAACTCACATACTCAAAAATGAGAAAAAGCATTTAGATTATTTTTATACTTTAATTAAATGATAAATAAGTAATTTTTGATGTGTAGAAATCACCTGCACCTCAATCGGATACATGATGTTCCCGGTATGACTAAAAGTGTTCGTTATCAGTTTAAAATTGACATTTTAGTTCAAAAAGTGTCACTCACTGAAATTCAAGAAAATTTTCCCAGATTATATTTATAATTTAAGAAAACTATTCATAAGTTATTTTTTATGTTTATGGATCATTGTCACATCAAATCGATACCAAATGTGACCGATATGACTTAAAGTGTGTGTTTCTAGTTTAAAATAACATTTTAGTAAAAAAGATAAGTGTCGTACTGAAAACTAATAAAACACATTCATATTGTTTTGATACTTTAATAAAATAGTCCATAAGTCATTTTAGACATGTAGGAATCAAGCTCACTTTAATTCAATGCACAGTGTGACCAGTATGACTCAGAGTGTGTATTTTTATTTAAAAATGACATGAATTTTAATAAAAAAACAACTAACATACTAAAAACCAATAAAAAAACTTATATTGTTTTTATACTTTAGTAAAATGATTCATAATTTATTTTTGGAATGTATTAATCAGCCTCACCTCAATTCGATAAATGATGTACCCAGTATGACTCAATGTTCCCATTATCAGTTCAAATTTGACATTTTAGTTCAAAAAGTGTCACTCACTGAAAGATGATAAAATGATATTGAATTGTATTAATAATTTAGTAAAATGATTCATAATTAATTTTTGATCTATAGGAATCAGTCACACATCAAACCATCATACAATGTGACTGTTATGACTCAAAGTGTGGGTTTCTAGTTTAAAATGAAATTTTAGTCAAAAATACATTTAACATTATAAAAACCAAGAAAAATAATTTTTATAATTTTAATACTTTAGAAAATTTTCCATAAGTCATTTGGAATATTTAGGAATCATTATCACCTCACTCTATCACTCAATTTCACTGGCATGACTCCAAGTGCATCTTTTTATTTAAAATTGACATTAATTTTAGTAAAAAAGACAACTGACATACTCAAAACTAATAAAAAACATTAAAATTGTTTTTATTGTTTATAAAAATTATTTATATGTCATTTTTTATGTGTATAAATCATTCAAACCTCAATCTGATGAACGATGTGCCTGGTATGACTCAAAGTGTCAGTTATCAGTTTAAAATTGACATTTTAGTTTAAAAAGTGTCACTCTTTGAAAACCAATTAAACATAATAAAATTGTCTTGATAATTTATTAATATGATTAATATGTTGTTTTTGACATGTGGGGATAATTATCACATAAAACCAACACACGATGTGACCGGTATAAATCAAAGTGTGTATTTCTAGTTTCAAATGACATTTTATTTAAAAACACAAGTGGCATAATGATAACAAATAAAATGAATTTGGATTGTTTTGATACTTTAGGAAAATGATACATAATTAATTTTTTTATGTGTAAGAATCAGCCTCACATCAATCTAATGCACAGTGTGATAAATATAATTCCAAGTGTGTCTATTTATTTAAAATTGACATTAATTTTAGTAAAAAGAATAAGTGACATCCTGGAAACGAAGAAAACATATTTAGATTATTTTGATAATTTAGGAAAATTATTCATAATTAATTTATAATGTGTTGGAATAAACCCCTACTCAATCCAATGTACGATTTTACCATTATAACTCTAAGTGTCTTTTTATTTAAAATTGACATTAATTTTAGTAAAAATAATAAGTAACATATTTAAAACAAATGAAACACATTTTATTCTTTTAATATTTTATTAAAGTAATAAATATATCATTTTTGACATTTAGGAATCACCTTCACCTCAATCCGATGCACGGTGTGACGGGTATGACTCCAAGTGTGTCTTTTTATTAAAAATTGACATTAATTTTATTAAAAAGAATAGGTGACATAGTGAAAACTGAGAAAACACGTTTATATTATTTTGATACTTTAGGAAAATGATTAATGATTCATTTCTAATGTGTATTAATCAAAAACAACTCAATCATATGCACAGTGTGACAGTTATGATTCCAGGTATTTATTTTTATTTAAAATTGACATTAATTTTAGGAAAAAGAACAAGTGAAATACTAAAAAATGATAAAACACATTTAGATTATTTTGGTACTTTAGTAAAATGATCTATGAGTCATTTTTATTTCTATAAATAAACCTCTCCTCATTCAGATGCACGATGTGATCGATATGACTCAAAGTGTGACTTTTTATTTCAAATTGACATTAATTTTAGAAAAAAGAACAAGTGAAAAACTGAGAACCAAGAAAAAACATTCGGATTGTTTTGATAGTTTAAGAAAATTATCCATAAGTCATTTTTGACATGTAGGAATCACCCTCACCTCAATATGACATACGATGTAACCGATATGACTCAAAGTGTCAGTTATGAGTTTAAAATTGACATTTTAGTTCAGATAATGTGTCACTCCTTGAAAATCAAGAAAATGTACTCTGATTGTCTTGATAATTTATTAAAATGATTCATAATTCATTTGTGACATGTAAGGAACAGTCTCAAATCAAACCAACATACGATGTGACTGGTATGACTCAAAGTGTATGTTTCTAGTTTGAATTGACATTTTAGTGAAAAACAAGTGACATACTGAAAAATAAAAAAAACATTTGGATTGTTTAGATAATTTAGGAAAATGATTTGTAAGTAATTTGGAAAGTGTATGAATTAGTCGCACCACTATACCATGCACAGTGTGACTGGTATAACTCAAAGTGTGTCTTTACTTAAAATTGACATTAATTTCAATAAAAAGAACAATTGACATACTCAATATTGGGAAAATGAATTCAGATTGTTTTGATACTTTATGAAAATGATGCATAACTCATTTGTGAAGTGTTGGAATCAACCGCACCTCATTACGATGTATGGTGTGACCAATATAACTCAAAGTATCTTTTTATTTAAATTTGACATTTTATTAATGTATTCTTTCATATTAATGTTTAATTTATTTCCTTATAATATCACTAACATAATATTTTTTATATAGGTGCATTATTTTTCTTGGGTTGAGGTGATTTATTCAGCAACTGATACCATGGGTGGAATATTTTGATATGGGATCACGGGTGCCAAAGATAATGAAACATTAATGTTTTTAAATGTTTGTAGATATTAATTTTAAATGTAATTATACAAAACATTGTTTGAAATGTATATATTATTTTTTTCGTATTCATGATGTAAAATTTATTTAATTTAAATTATATATTTTTTGTACAAGTTACAGGTTTCTATAGTGTGTTGTTATACCAATATCATAGTGTAGTAGGTGAGTCCTTTATCAGCACCATTTATAGCACTAATAAAAGACTCCCTTTATCAGTGTTATTAAAAGAGCTGATAAAGGGGGGACCCTTTAAAAACATTGAGGATAACAGTTCTTTTTTAGCATTGTTAAAAGCATTTTTCTACATGTTGTTAAAGGGAATGTCTATAGTAATGTTTCTAGGGAAATGGATTCTTATGTAGTGGGGGGTTTGTATACTCAATCAGTAGGGTTATGTAATATGATGTGGTAGGCAACATCTCCTAATGTGAAGTGTTTAGGTAGGGTCTTTTATTCTTCCACAATATGCAACGTCACCTGAAAAAGATAGAGTGTATCAGAACTCTCTAGACACAACTCAGGTTTTATTCTTATGTCGTTTCTAAGTTTATTCTAATATGGTTGTATGATCTTTCTTAAACAAGAATCAACTATTAAGGTTTGTTTCAATAGTTGTTTCTTTTGCGAGTACCCTGAAAAATGTGTGTCCCTTATGCAGTTAGAGGTAATGATTGATACCCCTTAATCATTTCTTGATGAATGCATTCATCAATAGATGATAGATATTAGTTTTGAATTCTACTTGAGAAATTTTAAGAGAGGCAGATGATAGTTCCATAAACAGGGAAGTTGGTGCGTGACTATACTAACATCGTCGCTCAATCCTAGTTATATGATGTTTTATTTTGAGGGATCATTGATTGGGAGTTCTAAGGATCACTCTACAATGATATTTAATCATTGAAGGGTTTTGAAAATTGAGGCTTAGCCTTTATATGGGGGTCTCTATCTCATTTTCTTCTTTCCTGTCGATTTTTTTCCATTTTTTTCACAGTTTTTTCTTGATAGTTGTGTCTGTGGGTGTCTTTGAATTGTTTCTCTAATCTTTTATATTTTCTTGTATTTTATTTCTTATTTTTATATTTTATACAACCATTTATTTTCTTATATAATAAAAGGTTGTGAGTTTGTGTTCTTTCCATGCTTGTAGGACCAATATGGTTTAAAGAAAATTATATTCTATGTTGCATTTTCATAGTTTTCTTTATCTGGTTTTTGACTCTTGTTACTATTTTTTCATCTCATAAATATATGTTTTATGCTTCTTCTTTTACTTTTTTTTAATTTCATCATAAATTTGATCTTTTATGCATCTCTATTGGGGGGTTAGTTGGTGTTGCACAACTCCCCCTCCCAAACAATTACTATCAAAGATTTGTTATCAAGTTTTATTATGTCTTCTGTTAAGTTCAGAAATGATAAGTTTGAAAAGGAGAATTTATTTAACTTGTAGAGAGTGAGGATGCGTGCACTTCATGTCCACAATGGACTTGAAGATTCTTTGAGTAAGCATCCGAAAAATGAGAGGGGTTGTTAATTCCCCATGGTCGATAGTTAGTTTTTATTTTTTTACTTTTCTCAACACTGAAAACATCTATAGAATTCATATAACAGTGGAACCATGGGGTCGAATCCATAGGGTGACAAATTTATTGGGAACACTTTATAGGTAGTTACATAATGGATGAATCTTCATCACATTTTTGGGTAGAATAATGGTTATTTAATTGATTTGATTAAATTTAATTAAATGAACAGGGATTAAGAATCAATTTCAAGGAAATTAATCTTAGAGTATCATTAATATATTCATGGGTCAGTCCAGTGGTGTTGGCCATTAGGATTTACTAAGGTTACCAATCTTCGATGTTCATTTTGATTGGTTTGACCTAAAGAAACAACTATTCATTGATCCAGAATAATAGTTGATCTAGGTAAATTACTTTTAACCCATGAAGTGGAAGAAAATTCCAAACTATTTTTCCATGCCTAATCATATCAATTAAATTGAATTTACTCCTATACAATTCCCTTAGCTTGGTTCATGCAAAAGGAAGTGATTTAGTTTATTTCTAATATAATTCCTAACCTAATAGGAAATTCCATGTTTCAATTAATGACTCATTAGGAACTATCCCCTACTATCAATTACTTACCCCATAAATAACTACCCCACATAGATGGGAGACAATTCATCATGATTGGGAATAAGAAATTAGGAAAAATTCATAGTTAAAGAAAATAATATTGAAAGAAAAAAATTAAACAAATCATTTACTTGGAATAGAAAAACATATTAGATAAATTAATTGTGATTCAAAACTCACTAAATCTAAAGAACATAACAATGTTCACAAAAGTGGATAACTCCATGGAAGTGTAAGTATATGAAAAAATGGAAAAAAATTGAAGTCCTCAAAATTTTTTCCAAGTTTTGTAATTATAGACATGACCCATTCATGGTGTGAAATACAATTCATGGTGTGAATGGGTCTAGATTATTCTAAATGTGTGGTAATTATATACTTTCACACTTCTAATAAATATTCACATTAAGAAAAAATATATGTTATTGAAATATTTGATATTCGTAGCTTGAAAATGACCTTGAAAGCTTCGGGGGATTGACTGTTGATATTGATTGGATCCTTTCACAACATGATTTCTACTTCATGGATTGAATCGATTATACCTCATAAATTCAAATATTAAATAGGTTCTACATCTATAATGGTCACTGGGAAACCTCCTCAGCTTCTATCTATGAATACTCAAGACATGAATTAGGTTTCATGGCATGAAATATCTACAATTCTATCTCTTTTAGAAATAAAAAATTCTTTGAATTTTTTTTATAAACCTAAAAAACTCAATTATAAAGGTATCATGTGAAAAAATATATAAAATTCAATGGAATGCCAGTCTAAAATATATGTTGAATTTAAATGTATCAAATTACCCCACACTTGAGCAGTTGATTGTCCTCAAACAAAAATTTTCAAAATAAAAATTCTAATGAATAACGTAGTCTAACAAGAAGAAATCATCAGAAGCAAGAAAATAAAACCAAGTAATAGATTAAAGTGTTAGGCCTCTACAACTCATTCCCCTAAGGTCACTAGTCATGACTCATAGTTCGTATTTACATTCTAATTCTTATTCTCTATATTAATTATCTTTCAATTGTTCCTTAAGTGGCCATGTCAATATTGTAATTTACCTCTCTATGAATTTTCTCTGATCACTCAAGATAACATGTGAGTACAAATTATTCTCATACCTCAATTATATGATCCTAACCCTAATCATGCATTGAATCTCAATTATCCACCATGTAAAGACAAATAAAACAATTAATCATGAGGACTTAGTCCTCATGGATCAAATGGTTCTAAGGCTTAGTGTCGGTAGGTAATAATGTAATAAAATCAAGGCACAAAATAGAGGATTATCTCACAAACATAATACATGATAATTAAAATTGAAGTGTATTGGAAATATCCTCCCAAAATTATCATCAATCTCTACTCCCAAAGATCAAAGTGTCTCATGAATATGACATGTAAGAATAACAAATGGTTCCAAATCTTCCATTTTTTTCTTTTTTTTTCAAATTTTTCACTTGAGATAAGCCTCACATCCAAAACATAACCCCATAAGGTCTTATGTCTAGTAATGGTTGTTTTTTAACTTCTTGGGGAAAAACCTATTTTATTTTTATTTTATTATTATTTAATGTTTTAAATTTTCTTAAAGAGGGGTGAAAACAAATACAAAAATAATAACTATAAACTTAATACCCAAAACCTAGTGAAACAACTTCACATGTATCCTAAGAAGAAATAATACCCTTAAACCATAAATGATGTCACCCCCACACTTAGTCAGTTGAATATCATAAAAAATACATAAGAGTAGGGGAGGAAATGATAGAATCGTAATGTATCTTAGCTCAATCCTAACAAAGTCATTTATGGATTCTACATGTTAAGTTAGATCAATGTACAGGTGGGTCTCAAGATAAAGGGCTCAAAAATAAAATTACCTCAATCATTTTTAAAGTGCATTTTTTATTCATAACTTTGACAATATAGCAATGCAATTTATGATAGGATTACATGTCTCAAGTATCTCTTAAGAAATATGCTCAAAAAATAATGGAAAAAAGTTTTCCCAAATTCTTCTTGGTAATTGAAGTAATAAAAATAGGGTAATAACTCAATACATGGCCACCAAGTAATGGGCCAATATATAAAAATTCTTTAAAATTTAGAATCAAAAATAAAATTCTCAACTCAGAAATCATTCTAGAATCCTAAATGGAAATAAGAAATTGATTTCAAACAAATTTCAACTAAAAATTTAATTTTTACTCATGTGGTTGTAATGAAATTTTCAAGTTAAAGAATGTGTCTGATGAAAAATTTCTCCTAGAAAAATGAGGGTAAGAAAAATTCCAACTAAAAATCAATGAAGATTAAAGATGTCCCCCTACTCACCATACTTAAAAAAATAATTTTTCTACTATTTGGAATCTAGGTAGAAGATACAGGTAATAAACACAAACATAAGGAAAGCATATTGAAAACAGTATATGTAATATAGATCTCCCTCATTAAAGTTTAGTGTGTTAGGGAACCTATACGGTCTAAAGTGTGATTCCTAATGACTGTAACAAAGTGAGAAAAAATGAGTACTCTAACTTGGAGATAGTGATGTTCTCATAACAGATAAACCAATGAAAAGAATAAGAAAGTTAGGCATTATAATTGAGTCCAAAAATATTATATAGAGAAATGTATAAACAATCGGATAAAGTGATCATCCCGTAAAAGAAAAAATAAAACACCCTCCCATTCTCAGCACAATAATTTGGGAAACAACAAGGGAACTTAATCTATGACTATGAAGTGGGTTCCATGTATCAATGTGAAAAGTCTCCCCTAAGGGATGGGTATGGATTTGGATAGCTAAGTTAATGGTCTCAATGTCGCTTGGGTCTTGTGGTGGTGCAACCATGGTGGTGGTCGGCTATACAGTAGCATTCAGCTAGTCTAGTGAAAAGGGATTAGAAATTCGGTTAGGAGAATAATATTAAATATGTATAGATAATGTGGATCTTAAAATGGGATCTATGAAAGGGACCTTATCCCATATCTCAGTGGTGGGATCCATACCCCACAGAATGTGATCATAGTTAAACACCTGTTGTTCTATAGGGTATATGACCTCAAAGGAAATTTGGGGAGGATAAATTTGTATAATCATAATGGTAAGAGGAATAGAGGGGTCATCAGGTAAAATAGTAGAATCATTTGGTGTAGTAGGGTGATCATCATTTGGGGAGGATATAAAGGCAGAAGGAGGCTTAGAATATGGAATGTTGAGGTGGTGAAAATCCTATTCTAATTCTATATTAATCATTATAGAATGATATCATGGTTTTGGATCAGCATCCACATATATGTAAGAAGTGGGATTGTCTGAGAAGTATCAAAGGTGGTGGGTCTGGCTAGATGGGTTGGTGTGGATGTGCATGTGGAAAACTTATATTCATGGGGTACTACCCCATCTCCTGGATCCTGAGAGTGCTCATCTTTGAAAAAATATCTATAGTCAGGTGCCCACTCATAATTCTTATTGATCTTGATTAGAAATACCAACGTATAGAGGGGAATCAGATCAATGAACTACACTAGGCCAAGGGAGGATTGAGATAATGCAGAATTGAGAACCCCTAGATGTCTAGATAGGTTTTTGATAAATTTACCACCCATAATATTTCAATGGCACTTCCTTGCATATACCCCATAATACAAAGTGAACTATTAGCACATGTTGACTATAGGAACTCCTATATATGATGTCAAAAGAAGGAACTCAATCTGACTAACATCCATTTGTGAGTTTTCCTGGGCTATCCATGCATGTGATAAGGATCGGTGTATAATCCAGAGAGTTGTACCCTTTACCTAGCTTCACTTTATCATCTTGGTGTCAAATATTATCTTAGGATCTTAGGATATCATTGCCTAATTTTTGGTAATGTCAGCAGTGGTAGGATCTATTCTCGGTGTAGCATATTTAGGAGTAGCTAAAAATTTAGAATCATAAAGGACAAGACCAACCCCAAAATCTTTCAATATAATCTCCCAATACTTACCTCCAAATTGAAATAAAACATGTATGGAATCCATCTCAAAGGTGGAAAAGAAATCAAGGAAGATATCCATGAATGTATCCTCCCTAGAAACACAGATATAGTTTAGATACATCCTCTATAATAACTTTACGAACACCTATCTTATGTGGATTTTCTTCAACACTATCAAATACATGGTATTATTGCTCCGCATAAGCTTGTATTGCAGATTATCAGGCCTCTTCTGATGATTTGGGTTGGAAAATTGAAGGAAAAGGATGAGTATTTGGATGTGGGGCATCTACCTGAGATGGATGTGGTGAATGAGAAGCTTAAGTGGAGGTGGTTGGATGTGTGGATCGGTTGGATGAAGGTGATGGAGGGTTTTAGGTCCTTTTCATCATGTTTGGATCAGTTTGGGGCTTAATTGGGTGCTTTTCAGGGTTCTGTAGTGGTGGCCGCTCATTTTTATTTTTGGTTTGTGCCATGAAGAGGGTATCATAATTCCTAAAAGGTAGAGAACTGAGGAATAGGATCGATCCAAGTGGAAGGGAGTAAAGATCATAGGCTTGGGGAGAGAAAATCATTTGGAGAAGAGAGGTGGGGAGGATGAACTCGTGATGTGAGTTTGGTTCCACTGGTCTTACTTTTCAAAGAGTAAAACCATTTAAGGTGTGAGTGTGGATCACATCATGAATGTTCAGGTTTCATGAAATTTTGTTTTAGAACCACTCATGGCATGAAGAATTTTTAACACTTTAAATTGTGTTGATGTAGTGAACCTCCCACTGGGCTATGTAAACTCGCATAAGAATGAATCTAACAATATTCCTAAACCTAAAAACTTATAATTATTCTATTAAAATGATCCTTTGTTTCCTCCTAGTTTATGCTTCATTTATAGTCAATATCTAGACATATAAAATTCAATACTCAGGTAAATTCAAAGGAAATAATATGTCTTTCTTAGAATGGGTCCATATTCAACTTCATCCATTATCTATTGATCTTGAATAAGGATTAATTTTATTTATAAATTTCAATATTTATATATGGGAAAACATTAACCATGCTTAAGGGTCATGACCATTATGACTTTAGATTACCTACAAATAGTTTTAAACATGAGTTAAACAAAATAACTTTATCTATAAATGTGAATTCCCTCTGAGAAATACATCGATCATGGTAGTTTTTGGTCATTTCCTTGTAGGTTTTGGAATTTTCATATATTTACCTCTAATTTTATTCAAGTTTGTCTAAATATCAACCTTATTTTTCTTATCCATATAGCATCTAAATTTATCTTTTTTATCACCCAGAATGATTGATGCTCGAGTTTTTATGGTGAGTGAAATAGTTTTACATACACCAAATGAAATGAAGTTTTACTAATCAACATTTTGAAAGTTTTTCTGTACACCCAAAGGGTATCATATAATTTTTTACTCCAATCCTTCATACTTGATTAAATAGTCTTTTTAAAAAATTTCATGATCTCATGGTTTTAAATTTACACTTTCCCACTAGTTTTTGGGTGATGAGGTGTAATGGTATTATATAGAACTATATACATTTTAAGAAATTTCTTCATCAAGTGGTTGTTAAAATGTGTTCCCTGATCACTAATGAGTAATTAAGGAATTCCAAAATGTATAAAAAATTTATTTATTAATAATTTTATCACCGTATTATGTGTAGTGAGAGATATAGCATCTTTATCCACCCATTTAGTTATCGAATCTGCACACACTAAGATGTATATTTTTATGAATTAAATAGGGCTAGGTCCCAATAAAATAACACCCCACACATCAAACTCTTCAACATCAAATTTTTTTATTTTTTTACCTCTTTCCTATTTCCAATGTTTTCAAATCATTTGCGAGTGATCAAAAATTTGGAAAAATAATCTAGCATCTCTGGGAATATTATTCCAAAAGAATCCACTTTGAAGGATATTCTCCACTATATATTCAAGGCCATGGTGTCCCTAGTGAGTGGAGAATAAAAAAATTCTAGAAAACTTTGTAGATCCTCCTCTGGTACACACCGAAGGATTAAGACATCACCATATTTCTTAATGATAAGTGAATCATCCCAGTAGTTGTGTGATTCTTCGACCAAAAACTTTTTTCTTTTTTGATAGGAAAATCAAAGATATAAAGTCTAGACAACCAAGTAATTGGATATATCAATAAACTAAGGATGGGCTTACAAATACATAAAGAATAATGTTTTTTATGGAATGTTATCCAGGATATCCAACTCTTCCACTTTTGTATTCAATAACCAGATACTTATAAAATGGTCAGAAAAATAATTATTTAAGACTTTTATATCTTTGAATACAATGTTAAATTCTTTCAGCTTAAATATCCATTAATTAGATTGGCCTCTTATTAGTTTCTTTATTGCTCAAAAGGTATTTCAACATTGTATAGCTTGTAAATACCCGAACTCTAGAGTGAACAAGAAGTGACCTAAAATTTTCAAATGAAAACACCATCACCAGTAACTATTTCATTATCACTATATAGTTTACTTGAGATTCATTAAGTGTATAGATTACATAGTATATGGTTTAGAAAATGTTCTTAGTCTTCTTCCCTATGATCACTCCTACAGCGAAATTGCTTGCATCACACATCAACTCTAAAAAAATTCTCAATCTATAGCTATGGTAAATGGGACTAATATTAAGTCACTCTTTAAAGTTAAAAAGGATTGTTGATATGCTACATTAAACTTGAAGGGGGGATCCTTTGTCAATATATGTGTGAGAAGCCAAGCTATTTTTTACAATTATTCATTGAACCGATGATAAAACTCTAAATAGTAAAGAAACTTGCAGATTCACTAAATTTTTATTAGTTCTAGGAATTATTTAATTACATTGATATTTTCAATATCTACTCTAATTCCATGTCTTTATATTTTGTGCCTGAGGAAATTTCATTATTATTCCATGAAAAAGTATTTCTCCCAATTAAGTATTAATAATTTTTTATCACATTTATTGAGCACCAAATCTAAATTATGAAGCCACACATCGAAATACTTTTCATAAATAGATAAATCATCCATAAAAATATCTAGTAATTCCTCCACCATATCATGAAAGATGTGTGTCATACATTGTTAGAATTTTTCCAGTGCATTACACATCCCAAAATACATAAAATGGTTCTATATAGAATGTGAATTTTATTTTTGAATAATTTTTTGGGTCAATTGGAATTTGGTTATATTTAAAATAATAATAAAATAAGTAATAAAATTCATGTCCAACTAATCTTTCTAGCCCCTGGACCCAAAAAAGGAAATGGGAAATGATCATTTCAAGTGATCGCATTCAACTCCCTAATATTAACACACATGTTCCATACTATGATTCTCCTTATAGGGATTATCTAATTTTAATTATTATGAACCATGTTTAACCCTACATTATTTGGTACCACTTTAAGTGGGATCACCCACTCGCTATCCAGTTAGAGAAAATAATTTATGCATCATGTAGTTTCAACACTTCCTTTCTGACCACTTATTTTAAGAATTGGGAGAGTATCCATTGAGCATGTAAGTTTGAATTAACTTCAGCTTATAATAAGACTTTATGAGTATACAAAGTGGGACTAATTTTCTTAATGTTGACTTTGATTCATGAAATTGAATGATTTCTTTTCATTAGTATAGCAAGAAACCTCTCGTCACGTTTTAAGGTAATTTTAGAATTTATGATGGCTTATAGTGTATCTTGGGATTAAAAAAATTATTACTCGAGTGTTCTTGTAATTGGTTTTATCTCCAAGTATGGTTTCATGATGATTAAGTGGATAAACTCTAGTAATGATTACCTAGTTAGTGGTTATGTCCATTTCATCTCCTCATGGAAGCCAATGTATGCTTATTCCTCATGCAATGGTTCCTCTTACTCAGCTACCATCTCATCAATGAGTGTTATCATTTTAGTCTATTATTCTTATAATTGATGTATTTCTATATCATTTTTAACTTCTTCTTCATCGATCATGAAAATAACTACGCATTATACTAGGTCTTATCCTTGCTTCAAAACCTTTACTAAATCAAAAATAAATTGTTCATCATCAACCTTGAAGATGAGTCTTCCCTGGTTCACATCTGTCAATTATTTTCTAGTGGTTAGGAATGGTATTTATAAGATGATGGTAAAATAACATTCTTCTTCCATGATAAGAATATAAAAATTAGTGGGGAGAATAAACTTCTTTAATTTTACAATCACATCTTCCAAAACTCCTTGAGATTATTTCATGGGTCAGTTAGTGAGATTAAGTCCACCCATGTTTTCTTAGGTTCATCAAGCCTCAATTTTTTAAAACAAAAACTCATCAGCATCTAGTTCGTGCATTGTTCAGTGAGATTAAGTCCACCCATGTTTTCTTGGGTTCATCAAGCCTCAATTTTTGAAAAAAAAATCATTGGCATCTGGTTCACACTTTCACCTAAGACAAAAAGTTCCTTCTAAAAATTGCATGATCCTTTAGTACATGGGTTGGAAAATCTTATAAGATATATTATCTTGGGAAGAAGTTTTCTTTCAACTACTTTTGAGACATCCTTATTGATAGAGATAACACCCAATTCTTCCAAAAAAATTTAGAAGGAGACTCTTTCAAGAACATTTCATAAACTGGGATCTAGGAAATATCTTTAGTGAATGGTATGTTGATGTGAATTTGTTTGAACATATTTAAGAATTTATTATATTTTATCTCCATTTATCCTTGTTTAATTCTTTTTATAAATGGTAGAGGGGGTCGATACGGTGTCGATACTACCTAATTCTCCTCTTGTGCCACTTCTTTAACTAGATTCCAGGTTGTTTCATCTTATTTATTCCCTGTTTCAATATTATAATTATACATTTATTTATTCCCATATTTAAAATCATCCCAACTTTCATGCTTTTCTACAATCATGTTGTCAGTTATTCCATCTTTCTTAGAATTCTCTTCTAACTTCCTCTTACCTTTAAAAGACTAAAATTAATTCCATTCTTGTTCAATTCATAGGATCTCATCATTATCCTCCTAAATTGTATGGGTATCTTGGTTAATGGATAGTGTTCCCAATAAATTCTCTAATAGAGTTTGAGAAATATTTCTCATGTAATGGTCGAAGTTGTAGAGATAAAATGTTGGGTTTTGAATCTATTTTTTTATCTCATCGTTCACTAATCTTCCTTATGAATTAATATAGAGATAAATATCTCAATTTTGGACTATGAGGATTGTGGTTGTTTGGGTGGAGGATATGGTTGATATGACTATTGGGGTAGAAACTATGGGATTCTTAGTGGCTGTGAGATATGGAATGGTCACAGAGCTTATGATTGAGAAAGGTACCCTGGTGGTTCTGGATTTCATGGATAGGCATGGCCACTCCATTGTTGATTCCACACTTGGAGATATATTTTTTGGGTTACTTCTTTCATTTTCTATGAATAAGTCAGTTAACACTGCTGGTAAGGTTAATTATATCTCACATAAATATAATATTGATATTTATTATCTTCCAAACATACTCAACAGTCTTGATAAGTGTGTAGTCCTCTATATATCTCACATGATTGTGTTTTCATTACATAGGTTAGAGGTAATTTTTATTTTTTTGGGAATTCAAAAGTTTCTAATTTCTTATTGAGAGCCTCTACTCAAGTAGCAAGGTGGGTTGGCTTCTATACTTGATTCATGATCGCCATGGGGGTCCTCGGTTTATTTTCCAAAGGCTGGAATTATGAATATTTTCAACTTCCAACTTTAATAATCTTTATCATGAGTCCTCCATCAGTTGAACCATTATCCACATTTTGGGTTATGGGCTATATACTATAATAAAATGTTTTCATTTAGAGCCAAACGTCAAACCCATAGTTGGAACACTTTCATAGAAATTCTTTAAAATATCTCAAGCCTCCAAAGATAACTTCCCATTAATTTAAGTGAAATTTTGAATGTCACTTCTAAGTTTCCATGTCTTAGCAGGTGGGAAGTATCTATCTAGAAACTTCTTGGCCAGTTCCCCCCCCCCCCAATAGTGATAGATCTTTTAGTTTTTTTTCAACCATTATTCAACTCCATATCTTAGTGAGAATGGAAACACCTATAAGAATATAGAGTCTCATGAAACTCTATATTTCTTTAAAGTGTCACACACTTCTAAAAAATTGATAAGTACCCATGCTAGTATTCAATTTGTAGGAAACTAGAATGTCCTATAATCTAAATAATGTGAATGGTATTGGGATTTATCTAAAACATAATTCCTTGGATGGGTGGACTCACAATGGTCAGTGTGACACCATATATTGATGGAGATTCTTAATTCATATTGGTATGCTCGAATATTTTTTGTCACACTTCATTATTTTTCTTTTAATTTTTAATCTGGGTATTCTAATAATTATAAGTGATGGGTTTGTGTTTTTTTTCATGATAAGTATATTATCACAAAGGCAAGAAATTTTCAATTTCTGGGTTGATTTCAAGTGGTTCCTATATGTCTAGATTCCTATAGTGAGTCACTAGAGATTGGATTGTGCACTAGAGGACAATACGGAGTAGAAGAAATAGTACATTCATCAGAAAAAGAGAAAAAAAATAAATGTAAATAAGATAAATAGAAGATATAAAAGTAGTCCTGGTTAAACTACTTCAAATCTCAATGTCCCTACACAAAAACAATTACCAAACCATGACACATCAAAAACGTGAGGGGAATCATTAATTCACCATAGCTGACGATCAGTTTAGAAATTTATTTACTTTACATGACACTAACACTATATATAGAATGTGTAGCACAATAAAATTGCAGGATCAAATCTATAGGTATGAAAATGTGTTGGTAACAATTTCGAGGTAGTTACCTATAGGATGACTCTTCACCAAAAGTATGGGAAAAATGATCATTATCTAGATTATTTGATTAACTTTAATTAAATTAATTGGGATCAAGAATTAATTTCAGGGTTATTAGTCTTAGGTTATCATTAATCTATTCATGGGTTAGTCCAATAGTGTTGGATATAAAGTTTTATTAAGTTCACCAATATACTATGGTCAATTTTATTAGTCAAACCTAAATTAATAACTATTTCATAATCTAGAACAATCATCTATCTAGGTGCATTACTTTTAACACTTGAAGTGGAAAATAGATCAAAGTTTTTGGTCTTAGCCTAATAATAACAATTAAATTGGATTTCCTAATATGCAATTACCTTAGTCCATTTTAGGAAAAAGGATTTGATTTAGTTGATTATGAATCTATTTCATAAACCAGTTGGACATACCATGTTTAAATAAATTATTCATTATGATTTATCCCCCTACTATCAATCCCCCCCTAAATAACTATCTAAACATAGAGGGGAGAGATTTCATCATTCTTGGGAATAGTAAATTGGGGAAATAATGCATAGAGAAAGTAAAAAAAAAGTTTTATAGTAACAAATTAATCAAACAACTTTATTATAATAGAGAAACTTCCCAGTGAAAGTGATTGCAGTTCAAAACACACCAAATCAAAATCAAGGAACAACGTGCATGAAAGTTGAGAACTCTAAGAAAGTATAACTATTTTGATAAATGTTAAAGTCTCAAAAGTTCATACAAGATGGATAATTATAGACATGACCTATTCACATCATGAAATAATGTTAAAGGTGTGAATGTTTTTGTCTTCTTACGAATGTGTGACCATTAAAAACATTCACACTGCTAATAAATATTCACGACACAAAAAACTATGATTTTAAAATATTTAAGATTCATTGCTTGAAACATACCTCAAAAGATTTGAGGGTCTGATTATTGACCTTTACTAGATGCTTTAATGGATTGATTTCAACTTCATGGAGAGAATCAACTATACTTCATGGATTCATTGTTTGAATAAGTTTCATGACTTGAATGGTCTCTTGGAACCTTTTTTTACTTCCGTCTATGAATACTCATATTGTGAATTGGGTTTTATGGCATGAAATCTCTTCAATTCCAACTGTTTTTAGTAACCATTATTCCACTTTAATTCTTTTTAGAAACATTCAAAAATAAATCATAAAATCAAGGCATCATGTAGAAAAATATATAAAAATAAATTAAATACCAGTCTAAAATATATGTTTAATTTAAACATATTATGTGCACCAAAAAAACCATTACTTCTATCTCTGTCACCAGGAAGACTTCAACCACTTATATATATTGGAATTGGTGTTTTAAACAATCCCCTTACCTATTATTATTGACATTATGTGATATATTCCTATAATAATTGGAATATTAAAACTCTCATTAGTGTATTCTAGTTGAATCTTGAACACCATTATATGACTAAGTCCCTTCTTGGAAGGTTGAAAAAGAAAACACTTCTTTAAAATTTTACAATAGTTCCTAGAAATC
The DNA here is from genome assembly GCA_963277665.1 of Viscum album. Classification (NCBI taxonomy): domain Eukaryota; kingdom Viridiplantae; phylum Streptophyta; class Magnoliopsida; order Santalales; family Viscaceae; genus Viscum; species Viscum album. The sequence continues at coordinate 1,097,381,874 of OY728165.1, forward strand.
ATGTCTGAGTCTATTTAGATAATTTTAATAAGATGTTTTTAGAATTATATAATGTGTATTTTTAGATATTGGGTGAGGAGCAGGCCATTTTGTTATATAATTTCTTGGATGATTTATTTAATCCTATTAAAGATTCAGTGGTGTATGGTATGTATTCCATTTTATTTTAGGAAATGAAGACTATGGTCTTGTCTAAGGACCTTCATATGTATGATATAAATATAGAGGGTAGTGGGGTGATTTCTAAGACTAAGTTTCACAGTGTGAAGGTTTAGGTGAATAATAGTTTCAAAGATAAGAAGAATGGTATTCAGTTTAGTAACTTTCAATGTTGTCACTATAGAAAGATGGGCCACATTAAGATATATTGTCAAAAGAATATGTCAGGGGATGGTATGTCCTATAAATTTTTTGTATCCCCCTATTATGATAGTTTTGATGTTTTATAAGTTTGTTGGCCCATATAGTATAGTTAGTATAGCTCTAGGTTGTCTTTCTTATATGGTCCTAGGATTGGTTTAGGTGATGTTGTTTAACTTCAGTCATAGAGGAGGTGTTCTCTACAGAAAGTCACGGTTGATGGTGAGTGAGACCATCATATGGGGGATGAGGCTCACCATGATTCTGATGGTTTATGGGTCGAGTTGGTGGTGAGTGATACCATTAAATGGGGTCTAAGGAATGTTGTAAAATTGATGGATGATGGGCCTAAATGATGAGAGGATGGATTTCACCATACCTCAGTATGTTGGGAAATTTAGCTTATGGTGTTTTATTACTCATTGAAGGATCGATCTAGTTGTGCCTTGGGATGTCAACCTATTGAGCCAATGGTGATTTGATGAACAAATGTCTGAGGGACTTTCAATTTATTTTTTGGGTGTGTCATTGGGATGTTGGTTGTACTCAATGTGAGGCTACATGTGGTACTGGTTGGCATGAACAATCTAATGACATGTTATATCTAAGATAACAAGGTTCTTATAGTATGACTAATAGTGGATATATCATTCAACTCTGACATTTTCCAGAGCAGGTAAACGCTTCCTTGTGGTTATTGATCATGATTAAAGTGGGTTATGTAATTAATTAATGAGTGTAGTTTCTATTTATCTTATGTAAGCATAAACCTATATTAATATGGATGTAATATAGACACATGTTGGTGGTGGCCTACTAAGTTCATACTCACACCCTATACTGGCCCCTCGAGATGTATATAGGCTATATAGTTTTAAGATCAAGTTAGGGAATGGGACCATTCTTTGGACCAAGGTGATCAGGGATTCATAGGTTCATGGGATAGATAGAAGATGGACCATTGTGGTTCTTTGCACTGAGATGGATTTCTTTTGAGGCTTTTGAGTATATCATTATATGATTAACCACAAGTGATATTTCTTGTCTACATTTGTATGAATTTATAACATTTATACCTTATTATATATATATATATATATATGGATTTTGGATTATTAGTTCTACTATTCCATTTATTTCTTATGCTTCTGTTGATTTTATATTCATGACTCTGCAGATTTTTTTGTAAATTACTTCCAGTGAGTGATGATATTATTACCACTATTATTATCATCACCAGGGGGTATAATATCACCACTATCACCTAATTAGACCCTCACTTCTAGTCAGTATCCTTTTTAATATAAGGAGTCATGCACCATCCTCGAGCACTGGTTAAGTGGATCTTGGGTCGGGGCACTATAAATGGTATCAGAGTAGGTTATTTGTTAGTGTTTCCTTATAGCATCACAAGGCCTTAGTATAAAATGGTAACCAGGTTTGGCTGGTTAAAAATGGTATCAATGTTTTATTTCATCATATTATTTGGGTTATGGTAGACTATAAACTAGGGTCTAGTTGAAACTGGGTAAATAGATCATGTTTGGGTGCCTACATCCCCATGCATGGGGGACAAATCAAGTTGTCTGGGGTAGAAAATTAATGTTATTATTTGAACTATTATAGTTGAATGATTTCCACTTAGAGTGGCACACTTGGGTGTGAAATTATTTTATTACAAGATTTTGACCCTTTGCCTAGTATGGAAAGGGAGGAGTATTTATGCATCAAGATAGGTACTTAGGCTTATATGATATGTTTATGTTCTTGTAACTATTTTCTATAACTTGGAATAAATTAAAAGGGGTTGGGTTGTTTACCTGAATAGCCTGAAGTCCATTTTTTAATTATTTTTGGATGATCCCTCCTTTAAGTGTTGAAGGGGAACTCTTACATGATCTGTAGGACCAAGGCACAAGGCCCATACATAACCCAATACATGACCTTAAAGTCCCAGTATTTGCATCTTGAAGGAACCTAGCTTCCCACCTCACATGGCTGATCGGCTAGCATTTCCCCATGTAGAGCATTATGGTGCCTGGTCCCGATGGTAGTTTTCATACCCTCTCATTGTTCCAATCCAGTAATCTCTGCTCTGGTGGTTGCTAGTTTTCTTTGAATCCTCATCTGGGCCTGATCTTCTGTGGTCTTCCTGTGATTCTTGGTCTTTTTTGTGGCCCGAAAGCCCTATGGCCTGAAGGCCATTGTTGGCCCGAAGGCCCTATGACCCGAAGCCCCAGTGGTCCAAAGGACTTTGGTGGCCCGAAGTCCCTTGAGACCCATAGGCCCAAACTGGTGGCTTGAAGGCACAAATTGTGTGAATATTTTCGACTACTACAATATTGAACAATACCTACTATAGTAACTAATACAGTACTGCTAAAGTAACCCAAAAATTCATCTTCACCCAGATTTGATCCTGGGTCTCTTGGATGCCAAGTATGAGCCTCTACCACTCGGTTACTGACTCGTTGGCTTGGGCTGTTTAAATTTTCAAAAAAATATAAACAATATTTTCCTTCATAGTCTTTTGGTGGGGCATTCTAATCATCCATCCCAGGTATGTGGTTATAAACAATATCATATGTGATCCTATTTATATGGTACGAACGAGCCTGACAATGTTATGGGAAGGAAAAAAATAAATTAATGGATTGGGTTGTTTAAAATTTCAACAAAAATCTAAACAAAATTTTCTTGCATAGCCTTTGGTGGAATTCCACTCAGCCTCCCCAGATTGATGGTATCATATATTCATGATGTGTGATACCTAACCCTGATATGGGTACGTAGGGATCCATGAGGCTGTATAACATGGTCTATAAGTGCATTAGGGAAGTATAAGGGTTGTTAAATGCGCTTCATGTTATAGATTTCTCTATTTTCAATGTATATACTATGATTTCTATTATTGATGTGATATTTGGTCTTCAATGTGAGTTCACCAATATGGGATCTGATGGAGCATCAGGAGGGCAGAGATGAGGTGCCAATAGAGTGTGCATGGGATGAGCCCCATGAGAGTTTGGATGAGGCCCCTAAGGGTCGAGTTGATCATGATCCATTGGTAGAGGCTCTGAGGCAGGCGGGGTAGCCACAATAGATGGAATATTTTAGACCATATCTATATAAACAACTCAATTTGATCTTGATACGAGTTATACAGAGTATTGAAAGGGGAGCTCAGGGAGATGATCCATCCATGTAATATCTAATGCTAGAGTTCCAGTCTCATCACTCGCCATTATTTTAGGGTGAGAGTGGACTGCATGCAGTATAGAACTTGATTGATTCGGTGCAAATTATTTTTGACCTGCTCGAGACACCCCCAGGTTGAAGGTTGAAGTTGGCTACTTATAAGCTCATGGGACCAGAAAAGATTTAGTGGGATGTACAAGTATAGGCTAGTTATAGCAACCCATACTTTTTTTTACATTAATTTTACATCATTTTAAAGATAAAAAACATAAAACATTACATGAATAGGATCCAAAGGTTTAGTGTCTTGGGAAAACTAAGACCATACATAAAAATTACAACATCAAGCATAAACATTTATTTAATTCCTTATTATCCAGCTTCTTATTGGAACTTGACCTCTCCTTAGTACATGTATTCACCTGAGGATATACATCAAAAGGGGTGAGATAAAAGCCCAGTAAGAGGATAGATAAGGACAATGTAGTATGGGGTGAGCATGATCATAACATATACAAAAGATCATGAACATGAGAGGAATCTTTAATAAAAGACTTGAAATGTGGAAATGCATAAAAAATGAAACATCATGTCTTAGTGGTTAAATAACACACATACTTGTGAACAAATCTAGCATCTTGTTCACACATCATTTCACTTAAACTCATGAGATTAATCACTTTACTCAATGCATTGGAGCACTGTATAATTCCAGGCGCACCCGTCACATCATAACATTATCATTATCATGCATGCCACAATGAACATATATAAAAAAATTAACATAACCAAACCATGGTCAAGAATGGGTTTGGTCTCATAAGAACACATTCATAAACTTTGGGTTCCCAAAATAATGTGATAATAACAGACTTGATACGATAACCATCAACCTTGACCGAGAAGTAAAAAAGGTGTGTTTTTTAAAAAAGAGATCTTTTGGAAAACATTTGTTTGATATAAACTTCATTATAAAACATTTATATCCAAGAAAAGGTAATATAATGATTAAAAAAATATTTTTAAGGTGTGACCATACCAAAAATGGAGTTAAAGAAGGACAATACGAAGAAAGAAAGTTGGGTTCAAGATTTTCCCCTTACCTTATATCTGAACGCTTTCTTCGCTTTAATGTCCTATATAACACATTAGATTCATTAATTAATAATTCCAGAATGTTGTGTACATAAATATGGTTCATCATGGTTTCATTAAGTTATTTTATGGGCCTTTTTATGAGTTATGGAGTTTAAAAAATAGTGTTTGAGAATGTTCATTTTTAGGGTTTTCTTGAGTGGTTCACGTGTATTCATAAATGGATGTTCATTTAGGACATGGGTAAACATCCAGAACTGATATTAAATGTTATTAATTATATTCCAGGATTTTAAATGATCTTATAATGAATTATGTTATATACATTGTGTATGAATAATTATATAGGAATTTAATGATGATCATTTGGGTTAATTCGGATAGTTTTTCGTCCACAATGAACTTGTTTCTTTTAATCATTTAATAACATGAACATAAGTTAGTTCCAAAAAATTAAATAGGATATAATACATATAATATAATATGGTTCAACCATAAAAATTGTTTCATGACCAGATCTGAAAGTTATAAAGGAAATTGAAAACATGTCGTTCTTGAAGGTGATAAATTAACACCTCACGAACAACGTTCTCATTTATAAAATAAAAAAGAAGAGGAGAAGGGGGTTGGATGATATAATATCCCATTAGTATCATAAAATTAAATTATATGTATAATACTAGAGTTACCATACCATTTGGATGATAATAGGTGGTGATAGATTAATAAATGAACTTGAAATTGAAAGGAATTTAAAGGAAAAGAGAGAGAGAAAGAGAGGAATTACCTCTTGAATCCTCCTTAAGAAAACTAGTATTGGTATTTTGATTAGACTAGAAGATTCTTGGAAGTGGGAGAGGGTATAGGGAATATTTTTGGGTAGATTTTAGATAAGTCTTAAAGCTTGAGAGGTGTGATTAAATGAGTGTGTGAAGGGTGGTATTTATAGTGGAGGGGAGAAGGTTTTCCTTAACATTTAATTCATTAGTTTATTAATTTCCCCTAAGACAAGAAATAGTGAGTTTTCCATGACCAAGAATAGTAAAGAGGGCATGTGAGTTTGATATTTGGTTGCTTACATAACTTGTGATGTTAGGAATAGTGGGTTTAAAGTATAATTTATTTATACGGTAAATTAATGTATTTTACTATTCACCAAAAATTCAAGTATTTCAAAAAAATCCCAAAAAATCACCCTAACTATTTTTTGATGTGTAGAATCCAAAAATTAATTCCATATTCCAAAAATAATCTTCTAAATTTTATTAATTTAATTTTTAATTAAAATCATAATTTATTATTAGAAAACTAGTTTTAAAACATTCATTTACTTATTCTAAAATACAGGTACATCATACTTTCAATTGAATATTATATTTATAATATCATAAGTAAGGTTAATATTCATTCGGGTATATTAATATTCATAAGGTTATGTTACTATTCATAAGGGTAGGTTATTATTCACCAAAAAATTAATTTTTTCTTATCGGACTCCAAATAACTTACTGATCACAACCGTATATGTCAGATTTTCAAAATTCCAAACACAAAAGTGACAAAATTATGTTTAAAGGTCACATAGAACTTATTAGTTCATTAGGTTGTGATTTCATGTGATTATATGAAATATTTATAATAAATGAATTTCCATTTATAAAAAATTGGGTCGTTATATTCTTCCCCCCTTATGAAATTTCGCCCTCGAAATTTCATTTTACATAAACAGGTGAGGGTACTTATCCTTCATTTCCTCCTCTGGTTCCAAAGTTTCTTCCTCAAACTTATGGTTCTTCCACAAAACTTTGACAAGATGGGTTGTCTTGTTGCATAGAACCTTATCTCTCCAATCTAGAATCTTTACTGGTTTCTCCTCATAAGAGAGATCATCTTCCAGCTATACCACCTCTGAGTTCAGTACATGTGAGGAGTTTGGTATGTACTTCCTCATGAGTGATATGTGAAACACATCATGAACTTGAGCCAAATTTGGTGGAAGTGCAAGCCAATAGGCCACAGATCATATGCGGTCAAGGATATCAAAGGGGACAATGTACCTTGGGCTTAGCTTCCCTTTATTTCCAAATCGCATAGCTCTCTTCTATGGTGATATTTGAAAGAAGACTTTATCTCCAATGCTAAAATCCAAGTCCCTTCGATAGTTATTAGCATAGATATTTTTTCAACTCTGAGCAGCTTTGATGTGTTTCTATATGACTTGAACCTTCTCTGCCATCTCTTGCACAAGATCAGGTCCAAGTAGTTTTCTTTCTCCAACTTTATCCCAATAGGTTGGAGTTCTACATCGCTTTCCATAAAAATATTCATACAGATCCATCTGATTACTTGAGTGGAAGATATTGTTGTATGAAAACTCAACCAATGGGAGATGCTAATACCATCCACCTTTGAATTCTAGAGAGTGAGCTCTTAGTATATCTTCAATCATCTAAATAGTCCTTTCAGATTGGCCATCAGTTTGGGGGTGATAGGCCGTGCTGAAATTTAATTCAATACTCAAAGCATATTGAAGACTCCTCCACAATTTAGATGTGAAACTTGGATCATGATCAGAGACAATCAATATTGGAACTCCATGAAGTCTCACCACTTCCTTCACATATATCATTGCAAGTTTCTTAAGTGATAGGTATTCCCAAATAACGGTAAAATGGGTAGTCTTGGTGAGTCGGTCAACCACAACCCATATTTCATTATTCCCCTTTGATGACTTCGGGAGACCCGTGACAAAGTATATAGTGACATTCTCCCATTTCCACATGGGTATAGGCAATGGCTGTATCATCCCTTTGTACTTTTGTCACTCTGATTTAACTTTATTACATACCAAGCACCTTAATATATATTCTGAAATCTTCTTCTTCATGTTATCTCAGCAGAAGTGTTCTCAAAGATCACGGTACATCTTGGTACACCCAGGATGGATAGAGAATGATGAGCTATGTGCAATGTCCAATAGATCCTTCTTTATCTTGGGTGATGAAGGCACACAAAGCCACATTCCAAACCGAATCACACCTTCATCGTCGATATAGAACTCATGCAGCTTACCTTCCTTTACTGCATTCACCTTCTTTTGTAACTCCAGATCATCCTTTTGTGCCTCCTTAATCTTCTCTTGGATAGATGGTTGCAAAATCATTTGGGAAATGTGGGATGAATCCTCTACCCTTATGATTTCTAAATCCAACCTTTTCATATCCAAGAAGATAGGGTATTTCTCAATCTGTAAGATGGATAGAGTAGCTGGTTCTTTTCTACTTATATCATTATCTACCTTGTTCGCCTTTCCAGGATTATAGTGAATAGAGAAATCATAATCCTTGATTAGCTCTAACCATATACTTTAACACATGTTGAGATCCTTTTGTGTGAATATATACTTTAGGGTCTTGTAGTCGGTGTATATGTCACACTTCTCACCATAAAGGCAGTGTCGCCAAATTTTTAAGGCAAAAAACATGGCTTCTAGCTCTAGATCATGCATCAGGTAGTTCTACTCATGAATCTTCAACTGTCGTGAGGCGTAGCCTATCACATTATCATTTTTCATGTGTACGCAACCCAAGCCTTTCTTTGAAGCATAACTATATATCAAAAAACTTTCACCACTTTTTAGTAATGTGATTACAGGTGTAGTGATCAACCTTATCTTTAGCTCCTTGAAGCTTCCCTCACATTCTTCCATATAGACATACTTTACCCCTTTCCTTGTTAACATAGTTAGCGGGCATGACAATCGTGATAAATTTCTCACAAAAAGTCGGTAGTACCCAGCTAATCAAAGAAAACTCCGGATTTATGTGACACTAGAGGGCCTGGTCTATTCATCAATCGCCTTTGTTTTAGAAGGGTTCACAGAAATTCCCTCACTTGTTATCACATGTCCCAATAACATGACTTTCTTTATCCAAAAGTCACACTTGCTTCATCCAAAAGTCACACTTGCTGATTTTGGAATATTACTTCTCTTTTCTCAATGTATCCAACACAAGTATTAGATGTTATTCGTGTTCCTCCTTGATCTTGGAGTATATGAGAATATCATCAATAAAAACTACTACAAATTTGTTGAGGTAATGTATAAAGACTCTATTCATCAAATCGATGAAGATTGAAGGGTAATTAGTAAGTCTGAAGGGAATAATCATAAACTCATAGTGCCCATACCTTGTATGGAAGGCGTTCTTATCAATATCTTCCTTCTTCACCTTTAGCTGATGATATCCAGAATGAAGATCCACCTTTGAGAAATATTGATCTCCTCTTAACCGATCGAACAAGTAATCAATCCTTGGAATAGGATACTTTTTATTTTTAGTGATCTTTTTGAGTTACCGATAATCGATACATAGCCTCATTGTTCCATCCTTCTTATTTAAAAAGAGCACTGGCACACCCCATGGTGATGCACTAGGTAGTATGAACCATTTGTCTAGATTCTCTTGTAGATACTGTTGGTCGGAGTGGACACTCAAGAGGGGGGGGGGGTGAATTGAGTTCCAATTAAAATTTCTGTTAAAAACAATTTCTATTAAAATCCACCAATTTCAAAAACAAATTAAACTGTAGTGAATTTATATAGATTATAAAGGTTCAATTAGTTTCTCAAAGATTGATTAATTCTCAGTTAACTTAATCTTATGATTAAATTAACTTTTGAAACTAACTTACTGATTTATAACAAATATAAACACTTGCGAATTTAATTATCAAAGTAGCTTTGAAGATAGATTATATTTCAAAGTAATATCAGCGGAATATGAAATAAATATGTATAGTATGGATATAGAGTATAACTACAAACACAGAGAATTAACCAAGAGGTTCAGTCTCAAGCCGAGACTTAGTCCTCTCAAAAGTTTATATAAAAATGATCCACACCCTGGATCGGGGTTAACAACAGTGAACACACTGTCCACTGTCCAGGTCACAAGACCTCTACCACAGTTCTTCGTGGGAAAACAAACAACAGCAGCCAGATGTCCAGGTCACAAGACCTCTACCACTATCCACAGTGGGAAATGAAGTGTAAAAGGGTTTGCTGAGGATTTACAGATCCTCCAGTGAAAGTACAGGAGTCAGTGTGTGTGTTTAATACAGCAGATAACACACACTGCTCAAAATGTAGAAAACTAAAACACAGTAGAGCAAGAGATAGAAAGAAGAAGGTTTAGAGTGCTCTATAGTGTTGGAAGATCAGTTCTGGACTCGTAGGAATGAGTAACTTGAAGCTTTGGTCCTTTTTCTGTAAGTTGACACTAAAACAGAGTGTCGTGATTTCCAGACTTCCAGATGTTCAAGTGATCAGCTTCTTTGAGTTTGAGTGCTTCACAGCATGGCTTTTAGGAGACGGTCCTTTCAGTTGGTTCACTTGAGACTCTTTTGTTCTTCAGAATGAATGCTCGAGAGTTCTTCTTTTTGTGTATATGCGTATCTCCTTCTCAGTTGTAGATGTTAGACTCTTCCATTCATTATATTTCTTGAATGCTTCTCTCTTCTTTTTATACTCCTCCATATATGCCCTTTTTGTTCACCCGAGGCCGACAAGATAAATAGTCTTGAGTTACACGTGCAATCTTCCTCGTACATTGTATTATTTCTTGATATGTCTGCAAGTATTAATAAATAATGTTAGGTGTATCAATTTGGCTAGACATGACCGTTAGATTAGTATTAATCAAATTGGTAAAGAAAAAAGTAGGAATATAGTAATAATAAACTGGTCGAGAATGTATGTCACTGTGGACTTCAACTGTGGTCTTCCAACTGTGGACTTCCTTCTGACTGCTGACTTCAACAAAAGGCTTGCTGTCTGTAGGCTTGCAATGGTAGCTTTTACTCCATGTAACTGTAGCCTCTCTAACTGTAGACTTGTAACATCAAATTTGTAGAACTTTAACCTTTTTCAACTGTAGACCTCGATCATCAGTAGACTTAGTCGACAGAAGCTGTCTAACTATAACCTTGACTGTAGACTTATGACTGTAGGCTTGTTCGACTGTGAACTTGAGCAGAGAAAACTTTGAACAGAAGTCTTGTAACTGTGACCTTCGTCTGTGAGATTTGACAATAGATAGCGGTAGACTCGTGACTGTAAGCTTGTATTAGTCTTCGACTGTAACCTTGTAACTGTGAACTTATTGCAACAGTAACTTAAGGTGACAGTTAGCTGTAACTGTGACTTTGAAAAGAAAACTCTGACTGTTGGCTAACAATACCAAACTTATGTAAATGCTACTGTAAGCTGTTACAGTAAAGTTATGAGAGTATGAATATGAACTGTTTAGAATAAAATACGTTTAAGCATAGAATAATAAGATTAATGCAAGGTTTTAATACATCATAATCAATGGTTAAGCATGATTTGGGATTATCAAAACAGGTGATTCCAACAGATACTTATTTAACTCCTCTAGTTCTATAGAATCCATCATATAGGAACACTTTGAGATAGGAGTAGCTCTGGGTATGAGCTCTACTGAGAACTCTACCTCACGATCCGGGGGAATTCCAGGTAACTCTTCAGGAAAAACATCACCATATTCACTCACGATGGGAATTCCTGCAAGGTTGGTACTATCCTTTGACTCAACCATTTGGGAGAGGTATGCTTCTTCATAGGGAATCAACACCCACACCATTGAAGGATTTTTAAAAGGAGATTCATGATCTTTCATTCATTTTTAGAGGAGCATGGGATGGTTCGGAATATGAAAATATATTTATTTTTCCCGACAGTTGATATGTGATCTATATAACATGATCCAATCCATTCCCATTATAGTGTCGAATTCCACCAAGAAAAGTATTACGAGATTAGCTGGAATAATATTCCCACATACGCCAACATGAGAAGAGTCAAACACTTGGGTTTCAATGATTTCACCACTTGGTGTTTTTATAGATATCTCTACTTCAAGGTTTCGAGGCTTCGATTCTATAGTTCTAGAAAACTTGTAAGATATAAAGTAATGCATAGAACCAGAATAAAATAAGACTTTTTCCATTCTTGAGTGAATTGTAAGTGTACCTTGTACGAATTCATTATCTTGCTCCACTTCCACAGTAGTGATGGCATAAGCCTTCCCTTGTTCCTTTGGCTTTGGTGGCTACTGATACTGATTACCCTTGAGAACTCGGGGTTTAGTGCACTGGATTGCATAGTGACCTAGCTCCCTATATTTGTATCATTGAACCATGGGTGGTTATCTCCTTTCTTCCACAACATTCTCCTTCTGTTTCATGTATTTTTGACACTCTTGAGCATGGTGTCCTTCTTTCCCACACTTGAAGCACTTCCCCATCCCTTTGAGGTGGTTCCCATGGTAAAACTTCCCACATTTTTAGCATGTGGTTTGTTGAGTTTTCTTCCCACCTTTTTCATTAGATCCATTGGCTTGAAACTCCATCTTTCATTTCTTATCACCATATCCATGGGACCATTCACCAAACTCCATCTCCACTTTGAGAGCACATCGAACAACTTCTTCATAACTTCCAAAGTCTCTAATTGCAAGATCCTTTCGAAGGTTTGGTTTTAATTCACTAAAGAATCTATAAATTTTGCTATCATTGTTGATAACAAAACCCAAATCATACCTTGAAAGCCTTGTGAAATTCACTTTGTAGGTTGTGAAATATTCTCCTTCTTTTTTCTTGAGCTCTATGAATTCTCTCTCCATCTTTGTGCGAAGAGTTCTTGGGAAATACTTGTTAAGAAACATTATCTTAAAATCTTCCCATTCCATCTCTTAAATTTACTCCCTTGGCTTGGTGTTCTTAATCAAAGCCCACCATTAATCGGCCTCTCCATCAAGATGGTAAATGGATAATGTCACTTTCTCCAACTTAGAATAGTAAATCACATAAAATATCTTCTCCATGGATTTGACCCACTGCTCCACAACTAGTGGATCAGAAGATCCACTAAACGTCGGTGGTCGTTGCCTTATAAAACACTCGATATCCAATTGATCCCTCTTTGGTGAAGGAGGAAATTCTCCATTATTATGGTTATTGTTCATAACCTGAGATATTTGGGTAATCATCGCCATGAAGTTTTGAACTCCACCTCCCAAATCATTGGGGATGTCGTTTGGGCAATCGTTGCATTGGCCCTCGTATGAGTTTTTGGCCCAGTTTCTCCTAGTTCCCACCATTTTCTAAAATAGAAAAGATTAGAACAAAACATAAGTCAACAAGTCATGAATAAATTATTAATTTGAACAATTTTCACTAAAATCATAACTTATGGTATCCCTATGTAAATCTTCTTTTGTCCATAGTTGTACTTAGTCTCATGCTTGAGGTTTTCTCTAGGGTTCACTAATCCTAATTCCCCAAATTAACTAAACTTTGGTTCTGATACCAACTATAGCGACCCAGCCTTTTCTTACATTACTTTCACATCATTTTAAAGATAAAAAACAAAAAACATTACACAAATAGGATCAAAAGGTTTAGTGTCTTGGTCAAACTAGGACCATACATAACAATTACAACATCAAGAATAAACATTTATTTAATTCCTTATTATATATCTTCTTATTAGCACTTGACCTCTCCTTAGTACATGTAGTCACCTGAGGATATAAATCATAAGGGGTGAGATAAAATCCCAATAATAGGATAGATAAGTACAATATATCACGGGGTGAGCATAATAATAACATAGGAAAAAGATCATGAACATGAGAGGAATCATTAATAAAAGACTTGAAATGTGGCAATGCATAAATGATGAAACATCATTTCTTAGTGGTTAACTACCACACATGCTTGTGAACAAAGATAGCATCTTTTTCACACATCATTTCACTTGAACTCAAGAGATTAATCACTTTACCCAATGCATTGGAGCGCTGTATAATTCTGGGCGCACCCGTCACATCATAACATTATCATTATAGTGCATGACACAATGAAAATATATCAAAAATGAACATAACCAACCCATGGTCAGGAATGTATTTCATCTCATAAGAAAACATTAATAAACTTTGTGTTCCCAAAATAAAGTGGTAATTACATACTTGATACGATAACCATCAACCTTGAGTGAGAAGTAAAAAGGTGTGTTTTTGAAAGAAGAGTTCTTTTGGAAAACATTTTTTTGAAATAAACATCAGTATAAAATATTTGTATCCCAGAAAAGGTAAGATAATGATGAAAAAATTATTCTTATGGAGTGACCATACCAAATATGGAGTGAAAGAGGGAGAACCCAAAGAAAGAAAGTTGGGTTTGAGATTTTCCCCTTACCTTATATTCAAACGCTTCCTTCGCTTTAATGTCCTATATAACCACATTAGATTCATTAATTAAAAACTCAAAAACCTTGTGTACATTAATATGGTTCATTATGGTTTCATTAAGTTATTTTATGGAGCTTTGGATGAGTTATAGAGTTTAAAAAATAGTGTTTGGGAATGTTCATTTTTATGGTTTTCTTGAGCGTTTCACATGTATTCATAAATGGATATTTGTGTAGGACATGGGTAAACATACAGAACTGATATTACATGTTATTAATGATATTATAGGATTTTAAATGATGTTATAATGAATTATTTTATATACCATGTGGAGGAATCATTAAATAGGAATTTAATGATGATCGTTTGGGTTAATTCGGGCGGTTTTTCATCCACAACGAACTTGTTTCTTTTAATCATTTAATAATATGTACATAAGTTAGTTCTAGAATATTAAATAGGATATAATACATATAATATAATCTGGTTAAACCATAAAAATGGTTTTATGACCAGATCTTAAAGTTTTAAAGTAAATTGAAAACATGTCATTCTTGAAGGTGATAAATTAACACCTCATGAACAATGTTCTCTTTTATAAAATAAAAAGAAGAGGAGAAGGTGGTTGGATGATATAATATCCTATTAGTATCATAAAATTACATTATATGTATAATGATGGAGTTACAATACCATGTGTATTAAAATAGGTGGAGAGAGATTAAGAAATGAACTTGAAATTGAAAGGAATTTAAAGGAAAAGAGAGAGATAGAGAGAGGGGGGGAATTACCTCTTGAATCCTCCTTAGGAAGCTAGGATTGGTCTTTTGATGAGACCAAAAGATTATTGGACATTTTATAGGGGCTAGGGAAGATGTTTGGGCATATTTTATACAAGTCTTTAATCTTGAGTGGTGTGAGGAAATGAGGGTATGAAGGGTGGTATTTATAGTGGAGGGGAGAAGGTTTTCCTTAATATTTAATTCATTAGTTTATTAATTCCCCATAAGATAATAAATAGTAAGTCTTCTATGACCAGGAATAGTAAATAGGGCATGTGAGTTCGATATTTGGGTGTTTACATCACTTTTTATGTCAGGAATAGTGGGTTTAAATTATAATGTATTTATACGGTAAATTAATGTATGTTACTATTCACCAAAAATTCAAGTATTTCAGAAAAATCCCAAAAATTCACCCTAACCATTTTTTGAAGTTTAGAATCCAAAAATGAATTCCATTTTCCAAAAATAATTTTCAAAATATGATTAATTTATTTTTTAATTAAAATCATAATTTATTATTAAAAAACCAGTTTTAAAACATTCATTTACTTATTCTAAAATATAGGTACATCATACTTTCACTTGAATATTGTTTTTATACTATCATAGGTAAGGTTAATATTCATTAGGATATATTAATATTCATAAGGGTAGGTTACTATTCATAAGGGTAGGTTACTATTCACCAAAAAAAATAAGTTTTTCTTATCGGACTCCAAATAACTTAAATATCGCAACTGTGTATGTCAGATTTTCAAAATTCCAAACACAGAAGTGAGAAACTTATGTTTAAAGGTAACATAGCACATAGTAGTTCATTATGTTGTGATTTCATGGGATTATATGAAATATTTATAAGAAAAGAATTTCCATTTATAAAACATTGGTTCTTTACACTAGTAGGCATGAAAGATTGCCATGGAATGATTTTGAGGCCATGTTCTACAATTATTTCTTATTGGAAACATTGAGGGTAGATCGATCCTATGAGTTCATGAATTTTCATCCAGGGTATACATTCTTCATGGATTATGTGATTAATTTCATGGACCTTCCCCATTTTTGTAAAGACTCGGAATTTCCATTTAAATTTTTATTAATTATATGGGAATTTTACGAGTCCGCGAAAATTTATGGCGCGTGATTCCGACGCCCGGTGTGCCTGGAATGAATTTATGAACTTTTTTTTGGGTACGTTCAGTAAACATACGATCGGGTTTTTATAACTTTTTAACCAGTGCTCGGAATTGAAATCTGAGGGCACTGTTGAACTTGAAGTGCCAGTATTTACTTAAGGAGACCTTCACCTCGACCGTAGTAGGTCAAGGGTGAAAGATAGATTTTGTGTTTTTCGTGGAAATGAAAATTAAAATAAAATAAACTTTTATTTTATTTCTAATAAAACCACCCACATGAATGTTAAATAAGTGGGGACCACCTTAACTAAAACCCCCATTTTGAAATTAAATGTGGGGACCACCCAAACCCTCTTTAATGGGAGAAACCCATTTCAACTCCCCATTTAATTGTTGGAGCCAACTTAAATTAATTAAATGTGTCAACATTTAATTATGCCAACATAAATTAATCTATATAATTTAATTTTTATTGGCACCTCTTTTCTTTTGAGGATTGGTTGGAGAAGTGTAGAGAATTGGGAGAAAGCTTTGGAGAAATCATACCTCTCCAATGAAGAATTTTTCCTACAAATGAAGAACGCCATCGAAGAACGTTCTTCAAAATCAAGAAAGAGGACGACACACGAGCCGACTTCGAAAGTGTGATTGCGGAAGCAACGAATGTTGGCACCTTCTTCGCCTTCACCGTTTTCATCTCGCAACACAAAAACAAAACTTTGAGGTAGGTTTTTATGTTTTAAATACCTCCCTTACCCATTCTTGATGATCTTCGTGATTCAAAAGTTTTGAACCGCTTGCTACCGCTCTAACGCGGAGGGTGCGGGCCAAACGAACATGGTCTGACCTCTCCACAATCCCTTGTGGGTTTTTATGAAATATTTTTGACGAAGGAAGATGGAAACTGGAGGTCGGCCGCATGATGGGGGCGGCGGTGCGCGTCTGCACCGCCCGGCGAACAAGGGGCCATGGCTTGTGCCGCGGCGACGAAAGGAGGACGGCTGGCCGAGCCGACCACTGGTGAAGGCACGGTGCGTGGCCACATCGTGCGGAGAGGATTGTTGTCCATCCAGCAAGCCACAGCGGACCGCCTCACCGCGGCCACCCCGCCGCACCGCGGTGCCCCGCCGCATTACGGCCACCCTGCACCGCAGGCCACCCAGGCTGGGACGCCCAGCGTGGGCCGGGCCACCCATCACGGGTTGGGTCGGACCCAGCAGGCCGGTCCGTACCCAGTGGTCCGGGCCGGACCCAGAGGACTGGGTCAGGTCGGCCCAAGCAAAATCGGACCAGACCCAGACTAGTTTCAACCCTATACTTTCCTTCGGCCATAACTTTGGCACCAGACGTCCGTTTGACGAACCATCTATGGTACTAGAAACCTTGGAGTCAGATGGTCCTTTTGATATACCCCACTTCATATTTGGATAAATTTGGGGTCTGGTTGGGTTGGATCGAGCACGAATCCAACCGGGCCCTTAGAACTAAAAGGCTAATAACTTGCAGATCAGGCATCCGATTGATGCACCGTCTATTGTGTTGAGACCCCTATTACATGGTGGTATTTTGGTATACTTCTTCATGAGACTTCATGGTAGTTGGAGTATCGACCAGTAGATTGAGGATCAGACTCTCCTGGAGACGAGCATGCTTAGTGCAGGTACCCTGTAGCTGGCTGTGATAATATACTGACAATGTACTAGGATCCTGTGTGGGTATGACGATATGCTGACAATATACTAGGATCATGTGTGGGTCTGATGATGTACTGACGATGTACTAGGATCATGTGTGGGTCTGACGATGTACTGACGATGTACTAGGATCTTGTGTGGGTCTAACGATGTACTGAGGATGTACTAGGATCCTGTGTGGGTGTGACAATGTACCGATGATGTAATAGGATCATGTGTGGGTATGACGATGTACTGATGATGTACTAGGATCTTGTGTGGGTCTGACAATGTACTGAAATTGTACTAGGATCCTGTGTGGGTCTGACGATGTACTAACATTGAACTAGGATCCTATATGGGTCTGCAATTTGGGATCCCTCATGGGTCTGCCTCTTAACAGAGTAAGATGATTTAGTAGTTACATCCAATCATCTTTACTAGTGTACCTAAGTTATACCTAGTATGAGATGAGTCCTTACCTTCGTGGTGATACCTTTTTGGTATTATTCTGTGTGGCATACCTGTGTGGTACTTACCTTCATGGTATTCTTACCTTTATGGAATAGTTGAGCTTTGGGATTTTGTGTTGGACCATGTGTTTCCTCATGGTTGAGATGGGTATACTTGATAACTTAGGTATATGTATGGTAATATACCTAAGTAAGGTTTTCAGTTGATTTCATGCTTTGTGGTTTATCCTTTGTGGATTTTGTGAAACCATGAGGGTCTTAGGGTCCCTACTGAGTATCGCCATACTCACCCTTGCACGGGCTATGCCCGAACCTTGTTGTGTTTGGTGCAGATGACGGACAACGCTGACTGAGGATGAGAGTACCAGGACTGGAGGTAGCTCGGAGGTGGAAATTAGATGAGGCGTACCGCAAATATGGTCATTCAAGAGTTGTACCTACCCTTTGGTTTGGATCCTTGGCGGTTGTTCATAGGAGCTATTTCAGTTTACTTATACCTTTCAGTTTTCTTGTACTTTCCAGTTGGGCTTGTATTCTAGCCCCTTTTTACTTACTTTCAACACTCTTTTGCTATACATTTTACTCATATTCATATCTTGTTGTGTGATTGGTTGCGTGTGTTTATAGGATATAAAGGCAATGCCTTCCTGGTTTTAGGGAATACACCTTCGGTGCTAGTCGTCAGCCCCTGGCCTATAGAAGGCGGGTTTGGGGTAGTCACAGCACAGGCCCCGGGGGATGGGTCGTGACAAATTGGTATCATAGGAGTCGGTTCTACCGTAGAACATAGGACTCTGATATTTATTTTAATGGAAATAGTGTTAAGTGTAGTGAGTGTGTTATCAGTTTAGGGAACCCAGTGTTGGTGCGGTATCCGACGTATCCATACACCAAGACTCTGACTTCTGATTTCCGACTCAGTGCACGAAAACCCTGATTGTGTGTGTGTTTCCAAGAGTTTTCTTTGGGATCTCTTTGAGTCAGCTCACCAGGTATAACTTATTGACCATGGCGCACCTGTTTCTTTTCAGGATGCCTCCATGCAGACAGCTAGCTAGGTTATCGGGTATAGTATGCTCTGATATCCCACCAAGTGATGAGGCCTCAGTGCAGGGCCCTCTTCCAGTAGAGGAATCAGCAGAGGCACCAGTGGTACCATTACCCATTGGGCCATCGATTCCACCAGCCCTAGCAGCAGAGGGTACACGCCTCTTGAGCACGTTGCATGAGTTCCAGCGCCAAAGGCCACCTAGGTTTAGGGGAGAGATGGACCCACAGGCGGCTAAGGATTGGTTGGAGGTCGTGGTGAGAGTCTTTAGACTGGTAGGGACACTAGATGATATTATGGTGATCCTTGCCGCCAGTCTTCTACATGGAATAGCAGGAATATGGTGGAGCTTGATGCACCAGGTTCACGATGAGGTGATACTTCTCTGGGCATACTTTGAGAGCTTGTTTCGAGCAGACTTTTTTCCAGAAACCCTTCACGATGTGCGTATTCAGGAGCTTCTTCATCTACAGAAGGGTAGCATGACTGTGGCTCAGCACTCAGCGAGGTTTACCGACCTCTCACACTACTCCACTGATATGGTGCAGGACCCATTATTCAGGGCCCGGACCTTTGAGCAGGGACTTAGGTGGGAGATCAGGGCTTCGATGATTTCTCTCAGCATCCCGACACAAGTGGGGGTGTTAGAGAGAGACCTCTTAGTAGAGATTTTTCTTGCTAAGCAGTCACCAGTAGCGAGACCCACCACTGGATATCACGTAGCGGAGTCTTCTACATCTGGAAGCAAATAGATGTCATAGAGGTCCAAGAGGACCAGACCTACAAGTGGATGACTGCATGACTCAGGATCAGTTATGCGGGGCACCAGAGACAGAGTTAGTCATGCGAGTAATAGGCATTGTTTCACATGAAGTGGGTAGGGTCACATGGATTGTGACTGTCCGAACCGTTGTACGGATGCTCATCATATGGTCAAAGGACCGCCTAGGCAGAGACAAAGGTTCGACCGAGGAGGTCCGCAGGGAGCAGTAGGATGTGGAAGAGGAGCTGGTTGTGTAGCTGGCGGTGGGTGATGATTTGAGATGTTATCGCCACCACCACCATGTGATCAACCCTGACCATAGGGAGCAGGTGGACAGGGGCGAGCTTATCTTCAGTCAGCTGAGGCCTACGACCATAGCGCTTCGGGGATGATACGAGGTATGATCTATGTCTACTCCACCTTATTTGCAGTACTTATAGACACAGGTTCCAGTCATTCTTTTATTGCCACTACACTCGTTCGGAGATCGGAAATTATGATGGAGTCGTTGGCTCGATATTTACTTCTAGAGACTCCTACATGAGCGGATTTGATGATTACGCACTGGTGCTAGTAGTGTGAGATTACTCTAGGAGGCGAGAGATTCGGCTGGGATCTCCTAGTAGCGGCGTTGAGGCCTTACGACATCATATTGGGTATGAACTGTTTATCTACATTCCATGGTTAGATTGACTATATTAGGCACAGAGTGCGGTGTGACCACACGGATGGGACCAGGTTTACCTTCACCAGAGAGAAGGGAGACTTTGCAGCACAGGATGGACTTACTCGGAGAAGAGTACAACTGATCACTCATCAGTTGGCTAGCCTTAACCTCATATTGGTTGAGGTGGAGAGTCTGAGCTATCCTGTAGTGGTAGACCAATACGCGGATGTCTTTCCTGATGATGTTCTGGGTCTACCTCCTCGTAGAGAGGTGGAATTTTACATTGAATTGTACCTCGATATGGCACTGATATCTACACCAGCATATCAGATGGCTCCCATGGAGCTTCATGAGTTGCGGGTATAGCTAAAGGACTTACATGGGAAGGGGTTCATTCGGCCCAGTGTTTCTCCTTGGGCAGACCCGACTTTGATCGCCAATAAGGCGGATAGGTGCTTGAGACTTTGTGTCGACTATCGGCGCCTGAACCAGGTGACCGTGAAGAAAAAGTACCCACTCCCAAGGATTGACGACCTCTTTGATCAGCTGAAGGGAGCATGGTGGTTCTCAAAGATAGACCTCCGGTCAGGCTATCACCAGCTCAGAGTGTGAGATGAGGATATGCAGAAGATGGCTTTCAGATGTCGGTACATCCATTATGAGTTCTTGGTTATGCCTTTCGGCATGACCAATTCCCTAGTAGTATTCATGGGACTCATGAAAATTATTTTTCATCCATACCTTGATCACTTTGTAGTAGTCTTCCTCGATGACATTCTGATCTACTTGACTACTGAGTAGGAGCATACCTATCATTTGCAGATAGTTCTGAACACACTCCGAGATCATCAGCTTTATGGTAAGATCTCGAAGTGCCAGTTCTGGATCCGAGAGGTGTATGTTTTGGGACACATCATCTCAGAGGCTGGAGTTGCTGTGGATCTAGTGAATATTGAGGCGGTTCTTGCTTGGGAGCCACCCAGGAGTGTGACAGAGGTATGGAGTTTCCTGGGTTTGGATGGATACTACCAGAGGTTTCTGCCAGATTTCTCTAGAGTTGTGGCACCTTTATCAGCATTGAAGAAGAAGGGGAAACCGTTCATGTGGTCGGAGAAATTTCAGTGGAGTTTTTAGGAGCTGAAGCAGAGGCTAACTAGTTCCCCCATCTTGAGGCTTCCAGAGGAGGGTGTAGGGTATGTAGTCTACTGTGACGGATCAGGGACCGGGCTCGGATGTGTCCTAATGCAGGAGCAAGCAGTGATCACATATGGTTCTCGATAGCTGAGACATCATGAACAGAACTATGCTACCCATGACCTAAAGTTAGAAGTAGTGGTCTTCACCTTGAAGATGTGGTGGCATTACTTGATGGGTGAGCATTTTATAGTCTACTCAGATCACAAGAGTCTCAGGTATATCTTCTCACAGAAGGACCTGAACCTGAGACAGCGACGTTGGCTTGAGTTCCTCCAGAACTATGACTTCGAGATAGTTTATACTCCTATGAAGGGGAACATTGTAGCAAATGCACTCAGCAAGAGATCTGGTATACAGCTACTAGTTGAGGCGATGGAGCAGCTGGCCGCTTTGCAGATATCCTTTTTTGGATTGAGATGGAGCAGCTTTTCTCCAGTATCTTACAGTCACTCCCCCACTTCTTCAACAAGTCAGGGAGGCATAATGTAGGGATACTAAATGTGAGGCTCGACGTGCTCAGATATCCACAGGTTAGGCACCTATTGGATTTTTTGAAGGTGGGGAGCACGTCGTCCTCTTCAGGGGACATACCATGGTACCAGTGACTCTTCAGGAGGAAGTGATGAGGGAGTTCCACACATCCCCTCTAGCGGTACATCCAGGAGTAGTGAAGATGTACCAAGATCTCTGATGATAGCACCGGTGGCTGGGAATGAAGAAAGAAGTAGCAAAGTTTCTCTCTCGGTGCCTCTCTTGTCAACAAGTGAAGGCAGAGCATTGAGTACCAGCAGACTTGGTTCATCCTTTAGAGGTCCCAGAGTGGAAGTAGGATGAGATATCCATGGACTTTGTGACAGGACTTCCACCTATATCCAGAGTTAATGACTCTATCTGGGTGATCGTTGACCGACTCACCAAGTCGGGCCACTTCCTACTAATCAGAGAGAAAGGTTCAGTAGAGAGATTGGGATGCCTCTATGTAAAGAAGATTGTGTGGCTACATGGAGTAACCTCTACGATTGTCTCCAATCGTGATACATGTTTTACTTCCCGGCTATGTAAGGGGTTGCAAGAGGCTTTCGGGATGAAGCTTAATTTGAGAACCGCCTTCCATCCTCATACGGATGGCCAGACTGAGCGGACCATTCAGACCCACGAGGACATGTTTCATACTTGCGTCCTCGAATTTGGTCGCAGTGGGTAGGATCACTTACCTTTGGTGGAGTTTTTATACACCAACAGCTATCACTCCACCATTGGGATGGCACCTTTTGAGGCATTGTACGGGTGACCTTGCAGATCACCTTTATGCTGGACTGACCCAGGGGAGACAGCACTCGTGGGACCAGAGATGGTACGGGCTACCACAGAGAAAGTTCAGATCATCCAGGAGTGGATGAAGATTGCACAGATCAGGCATAAGTCTTTTGCCGACAGGAGATGGAGACTTCTGGAGTTCGAGGATGGTGACCACGTCTTTCTACGGGTCTCACCTTGACGAGGTTTGCAGAGATTTGGACAGAGTGGAAAGTTATCTTTGAGGTTAATTGGACCCTTCCAAATCCTCAGTAGAGTTGGCGAGGTGGCTTACCGCCTAGAACTTCCCCCTCAGTTGCACCGGTTTCATGACGTCTTCCACATATCTCAGCTGAGGAGATACATTCACGACCCTTCTCACATCAACGACCACGACGAGCTGGATGTCGACGATGGGGTGACATTTACAGAGGTCCCAGTAGAGATTGAGGATTGACAAGAGCGGGTCCTTTGTGGGCGTCTGATACCTCTGGTGCGCGTTCACTGGCAGCATGGGAACCTCCAGAAGAGAACATGGGAGCGGGAGGCTCAGATTCGTGGTTAGTACCCTCACGTGTTTTCCTAGTTTTGTGATGTGGCTTTCGGGGACACAAAGCCCTGAGGTGGGGAGAATGTAAAGACCCAGAATTTCCATGTAATTTTTTTTAATTATATGATAATTTTATGAGTCTGCGAAAATTAACGGCACATGATTCTGAGGCCCGGTGTGCCCAGAATTAATTTCTAAACTTTTTTTCGGGTACATTTAGTAAATGTATGAGTGGGTTTTTGTAACTTTTAAACCGGTGCTCGGAATTGAAATCTGAGGGAACTGTTGAACTTGTAGCACCGGTATTTGCTTAAGGAGATCTTCACCTCGACCGCAGTAGGTCGAGGGTGAAAGATAGATTTTGTGTTTTTCGTGGAAATGAAAAATAAAATAAAATAAACTTTTATTTTATTTCTAATAAAACCTCCCACATGAATGTTAAAGAGGTGGAAACCACCTAAACTAAAACCCCCATTTTGAAATTAAAGTCGGGGACCACCCGAACCCTCTTTAATGAGAGAAACCCCTTTCAACTCCCCATTTAATTATTGGAGCCAACTAAAATTAATTAAATGTGTCAACATTTAATTATGACAACATAAACTAATCTACATAATTTAATTTATATTGGCACCTATTTTCTTTTGAGGATTGGTTGGAGAAGTGTGGAGAATTGGGAGAAAGCTGTGGAGAAATCCTACCTCTCCAATGAAGAAAATTTTTTTCAAATGAAGAACGACATTGAGGAACGTTCTTTGGAATAAAGAAAGAGGTCGATGCATGATCCGAATTTGGAAGCGTGATTGTGGAAGCAATGAATGTTGGCACCTTCTTTACCTTCACCATTTTCATCTCGCAACACAACAAAAAACCTTTGAGGTAGGGTTTGATGTAATAAATACCTCCCTTACCCGTTCTTGATGTTCTTCATGATTCAAAAGTTGTGAATCGCTTGCTACTGCTCTAATGCGGAAGGTGCGGGCCAAACGAACATGGACCGACCTCTCCTCAATCCATTTTGGTTTTTGATGAAATATTTACGATGGAGGAAGATGGAAACCGGAGGTCTTCCGCACGACAGGGGCGTTGGCGCACGTCTGCGCCACTCGATGAACAAGGGGTCGCAGCTTGTGTCGCGGCGATGAAGGGAGGACGACCGGCCGAGCCGGCCACCAGTGAAGGCGCGGCGCGCAACCGTGTCACATAGAGAGGACGGTTGTCCATTCGTCCAGACACGGCAGACCACTGCACCGCAGCGGCCCTGCCGCACCATGGCCACCCCACACCGCAGGCCGCCCAGTGCGGGCTGGGCCGGACCCAGCGGGCCGGGTTAGGTCGCTCTGACCGGGTTGGACCAGACCTAGACCAGTTTCAACCCTATACGTTCTTTCAGCCATAACATTGGCACCAGACGTTTGTTTGATGAACCATATATGGCACCAGAAACCTTGGAGTGATACGATCATTTTGGTATACCCCACTTGAGATTTGGATAAATTTGGGGTACGGTCAGGTTGGATCGAGCACGAATCCAACCGGGCACTTGGAACTAAAAGGCTAATAACTTACAGACCAGACGTCCGATTGATGCATCGTCTATTGTGTTGAGACCCCTATTACATGGCGGTCCTTTGGAGTACTTCTTCGTTGTACTTTGTGGTTGTTGGAGTATCGAGCAGCAGCTTGAGGAGCGGACTCTCCCGAAGATGAGAAAGCTTAGTGTGGGTACACTATAGTTGGTTGTGGCGATGTACTGACAATATACTAGGATCATGTGTGGGTATGAAGATGTACTGAAGATGTACTAGGATCATGTGTGGGTCTGAGGATGTACTGACGATGTACTAAGATCCTGTGTGGGTTTGACGATGTACTGATGATGTACTAGGATCCTGTGTGGGTATGCCGATGTACTAACGATGTAATAGGATCATGTGTGGGTCTAATGATGTACTGACGATGTATTGATGATGTACTAGGATCCAGTGTGGGTCTGAAGATGTACCGATGATGTACTAGGATCATGTGTGGGTCTGAAGACGTACTGACGTTGTACTAGGATCCTGTGTGGGTCTGATGATGTACTAACATTGAAATAGGATCCAGTGTGGGTCTGCAATTTGGGATCCTTCGTGGGTCTGCCTCTTAACAGAGTAAGATGATCTAGTAGTTACATTTAATCATCTCTACTATTGTACCTAAGTTATACCTGGTATGATCTGAGTCCTTACCTTCGTGGTGATACCTTTGTGGTATTATTCTATGTGGCGTACCTGTGTGGTACTTACCTTCTTGGTATTCCTACCTTTGTGGAATAGTTGACCTTTGGGCTTTTGGGTTGGACCCTGTGTTTCCTCGTGGTTGATATGGGTATATACTTGATAACTTAGGTATATATATGGGCATATATCTAAGTAAGGTTGTCAGTTGATTTCATGCTTTGTGGTTTATCCTTTGTGGATTTTGTGAGACCTTGAGGGTCTCGGAGTCCCTACTGAGTATCTTCATACTCACCCCTGCATGATCTATGCCGACACATTTTTGTTTTTAGTGCAGACGACGGACAGCGCTGACTAAGGAAGAGAGTACTAGGACTGGCAGTAGCTCGGAGGTGGACATTAGATGAGGTGTACTGTAGAGACGGTCGTTTGAGAGTTGTACCTACCCTTCAGGTAGGATCCTTGGTGGGTGTTCACAGGAGTTGTTTCATTTTAATTGTACCTTTTAGTTTTCTTGTACTTTCCAGTTGGGCTTGTATTCTGGCCCCTTTTTACTTACTTTCAGCACTTTTTTCTATACAATTTACTCGTGTTCGTATCTTGTTGTGTGCTTGGTTGCGTGTGTTTACAGGATATAAAGGAAATGTATTCCCGGTTTTAGGGAATATGCCTTCGGTGCTAGTCGCCAGCCCCTAGCCTATGAAAGTCGGGCTTGGGGTAGTCACGACACGGGCCCCGGGGGACGGTTCATGACAATTTTACACATTCTATGGAAGGGAACGACATCACCATGGTGAGGGAGTCTGAGGATGGCTTATGACATGCCATCATGGTGCAGGTAAATATATTTAGGTGGACCTCATTATCAGAGGTAGTGAATCGGGCACTAATAACTGAGGGAAACATGACAGACCAGACTTATTCAAACTGGGTTATAACAATAGGTGAGACTGGTGGTGATACTTAGGGAAGATGAAAGTGAGGCCATGAGGAGTCTCAATAGGGTAGTTAGGCCATAGATTTAGGAAGACCACTAAGGAGTGGTTCATTGATGGTGTACTTACAGTGTGGGTAGCCAGGTCCTGTTCAGACCTAATGTGAAAGACCTCCGAATAAGTGCCAGGCATGTTTCCATATGATGCACTTGGAGAGGTTCTGCAGGAAGACTTCTCAGGCAGCCAAGAGTTAGGAATATGGTTAGACTCATGGATCTGAGGTAGGATTGATATCGATACTAGGAGCTAGTAGTCGAGATTATACTGCACGTGTAGGTTGTTCCATAGAGAGAGAGAGACCCAACATTGGGTTTGGTAGCCTATAGCTGGTGTAGCTTCATAAGGAGGCCAGGAATAGGATAGTTGGGATTTAGGCCAGGTGCGTGTCATTGATCTGGTAGGGTCAAAGAAGGTCAAGGATCTGATAATGGTTTGAGGTATGCCTTGACCATGGTGTGTCCTTTTGTTTTTGGATATGACTAATATGGGTGCACGAGGTGTACATGTTTTAATTGAACTAACCATGTGATGGTTAGTATATGGTAATTGGGTATGATGTTTGATTGTATAATATGGATAGAAATTGAGATTTTTGATGGGAATTCATGTGTGTGTGTGTGTGTGGTGTAAGATTTTTAAGCATCATATGTGATGTAGGGACTCTTGATCATTGAATGTGATACATAACCTTATGGGTGTCGTGTATGAAACAGGTATGGAATGAGAATCAGATTAGGTGTAGGAATGATTGTATGACATTTGGGGACATGTATGTTTGGGGGATGGTTGAGGAGACATCATAATGTCATTTTGGAACAGGAAGAAACCAAGTAGGTAATTCCTAAGGTGGAAAATCCATAGGGGGAATTGACCTATGACTAAGTTACTGAGGAAGAATGGGGTGGTGTTTATGAGATCGGTGCATTCAGCACCATCTCCATGTGAGAATATAAAGCTCATGGACAAGCTATTATAAGGTGGGAAGGTTGTAACATCCTGAGTTTTTGAACAGGTCTGAATTCCTGGATAAATTTTAATTTTACATTTTGCAGATGGGAAAACTTTTAAACAAGGCTTTAGAGAGTAATTTTGAGAATTACAACGTGTTAGCACATTGTTTTCAGATAGGTTTTAAGGCTTGATAAGTGTCTCGAAGGTCTGTTTTGGTTTTGAGAGCATCAGTCTTCGAGAACAAAAGTTCATGAGATGCAACACTAGGCACGCAGTTAGTGCTAATCATGTGTCCCAAACCATGCGGCCCATTTGTACTAGAGCATAGATAGAATAAACCATGCGAGGCAGCCAACAAACCGTGTGACCCATTTAAACAAGATCACAGTTAGAATAAACCTTACAAAGTGGAAAGAAATCCATACAAGGCACCTACAACTAATTGCAGAGGGTGTGCACTGGTTATGCATAATTTTCCAAACTGTGTGGCCTAACCCACATGCTTAGTGACACTTATGCAGTGAGTGAACATGATTGACACACAGCTATCCAAACCAGGTGGCCAAACCACGCGATCCATTTTAAAGGGGGTGCCTTTGTACAATGGCACCGTATAGTTGGCGTAAGGTTATCCAAACCGTGCGGCCTACCCATGCGACCCATTTTAAAGTGGGGTGCCTTTGTACAATGGTACCGCATGGTTAGCCAAACCATGCATTCTAACCGTGCTATTCATTAAAGGGCATGAAATTAACTTTATGCCCCTCCCTTGTTTTCCTTTTTTCTTCCTCCTTTCTTCTCTCATTCATGTGCCTCCAGCAGCCATGGGCTCTCCCATTTCTCATTCCCTAGGATTTAGCCTCCTTCCCTCATTTGAGCTTCGATTTAGACACAATCGGGTGTGTTGGATAGATAGCGGTAACATTATCAATCCACTTGCTTCTTTTATTTTTTTTATTTCGCTATTTGCAATGATATTTCCATCTGAGCTCATTTTCCATATTTTAAGGTCGTTTGTTTAAAATCATGATTTCTTTCATTTTGGATTGAATTAGAGGCCAATATTCAACAAACTAGTTCCTACAATCCTAAGGTAGGTGGCTCCTAGATTTCTCTAAATTTATATTCATTATATGGTATGCGTAACTAAATATGAATTTGTGGGTTGTTTGGGTGAAACCCTTAATAAATTAATGATTTTCATTAAATCATTTAATTGATGTTGTGAGGCACCAATGGGAAAGATCTTGCCTTTTTAATTATGCCAAGCTAGGTTCAGGATATTATACGGTTGTGTCATGACCCGTTCCCCAGGGCCCGTGCCTTGACTACCCCAAGCCTACCTTCTATAGACCAGGGGATGACGACTAGCACCGGAAAGGCGTATCCCTAAAACCGGGAAGGCATTGCCTTTAAACCTGTAAAATCTCACAAACCAAGCACACAGCAAGATACAAGAACAAAGTAAACTATATTGTAAACATGGTGTGTACAGTAAGTAAAGGGGTCAGAATACAAGACCAACTGGAAAGTACATGTAAAACTGAAAACAGATCATGTGATCACCTGCCAAGGATCCTACCTGAAGGGTAGGTACAGCTCTCGAACAGTCTTCTATGTGGTACGTCTCATCTAATAGTCCACCTTCGAATAGCCTCTTGTCCTGACACCCTAGGCCTTGATCAATGTTGTATGTCATCTGCACAAGACACAGCAAGGTGCAGGTGTAGCCTGTGCAGGGGTGAGTATAACAATACTCAGTAGGGACCCCGAGACCCCCAAAGGTCTCTCAGAATCAACAAAGGATAAACCAAAAATAAAGGCCTCAATCTCAAAGCATGAGGAAATAGACATCCACTACTTAGTTGTATGCCCATATATATACCTATGTTATCAATATATACTCATCTCACACATGAGGAAAGAATACCACAAAGGTAACATCGCAAAGGTAGAAGTACCACACAGGTAACACCACGAAGATAAGAGTACCACATAGGTAACACCACGAAGGTAAGAGTACCACACAGGTAACACCACGAAGGTAAGTACCACAAAGGCAATGCCACACAAAAGAATACGATGAAGGTATCACCACATAGAAGTTTACCACAAAGGTAAAGACTCATCTCACACCACGTATAACTTAAGTACGGAAGTATAGATGATTAGCTGTATCGCTAGATCATCTTACTTCATCGAGAAGCTCTGTTGTTGACCCACACAGGATCGAAGATGACCCACACAGGATCTGAAAATGACCCATAAAGGATCTAGAAATGACCCACATAGGATCAGTATACGCTGAACCACATAGAATCGCTGAGCGCTGACCCACACAGGATCCGAAGATGACCCACGCAGGATCTGATTATTCCTCAAGTATAGTCAACCACAGGGTTCCCGCACTAAGCATGCTTGATTCCGGGATGTTCCTCTCCTCAAGACATCGGTGGATACTTAAACTACCAAAAGTCCCATGAAGAAGTATCAAGAAGTTCTGTCACGTCAATAGGTTCCCAAAGCGACTGACGGCGTGTCAATCGGACGCCTGGTATGAAAGTTATTAGCATTTTCTTTCTGAGGGCCCAGTTGGATTCGGGTTCAATCTAGCCCGGCCGTACTCCAACTTTATACAAAACTCAATTAGATTATACCAAAAGTACCGTCTTGATCCAAGGTTCTCGATACCGTAGACGGTTCATCAAACAAACACTCGGTTCTCAAGATAAGGCCAAAAAGGCGTATCTGGGTCTAGATGGGCTCGGGTCTGGTCTGACCCGGCCCGACCCGACCTGGCATGGGTTGACCCGACCCGGTTTGGGTTGCCCGACCCAGTCCGGGTCCAGCCCAGATGGACCGGGCCACGGTGGGCTTGGCCCGCTGGGCCGCGGTCCAGTCTAGCCCACTAAGGGGGTGGCCTGACCCGCTGGGTACGACCTGCTCGGCATGACCTGCTCGGTGCGGCCCACTAGACTGGGTGTGGTCCGCCCGACTAGGTTTGGTCCACCCGGATGGGTTCAGTACACCATGGCGGAGCCCACCCTAGCCGCTACCTGGGGGGAGGCACCCCCCGGTATTCTGAACGGTCCATTGGATCCTTCGGCTTGGCCAACCCGACGACGTCATGTGGCCCTGCCTGCTGGCACGTGGTACATGCAGGAGTGGTTCATGCTCAGCGTTACGCGGCTGGCCAGAAGACCAACTGGCTCCCCCTTTTAGCAGCGCCAGCATGCATTGTTGTTGCCTCTGCGGCCGGTCGGGTGTCGGCCACCCTCCGGGTGCGCCGCCTGCATGAATTGCGGTTGGCCGAGTGTCGGCTGCCCTTCGGTGTGTCGTCCACTTGGGTGCGCTGCCTGCTCGAACTGTGGCTAGCCGGGTGTCGTCCACCCTCCAGTGCACCGCCACGGCTTGACAGTCGTTATCTCCTCCTCTACTGGTGGCGTGGACGCGCGCCACCCTGCTTCCACGCAGTCGGTTGGGTACTGGCCGACCTCCACCACCGCGGCCGACGGGCCGCGACATCCTTTGGCGGCGCGGTTGTGCCGCCACCGCCTTGTGCCCTGCTATCATCAGTCGCCGGTGATGTGGCGTCGGCGAGATTCTGCTCATCCCAAAGTTCGCCCGTGAAGAACACATCAAACGACGAAGATTGCGGAGGGAATGGGTCGTGTTTGTTTGACCCTCACCTTCTGTGTTAGACCGATAGCATGCGGCTCAAGAAGAATTATTCAACATAAATTAACGAAGAACAATATTAAACAAACCCTACCTCGTTTGATCATTGGAGGTGGCATGGGGAAGAAGATGAAGTCGCTGACGTTCATCGCTCCCGCGACACGCTCCCATTCCAAGATCGGGCATCATCCTCGTCGGAGTTTCATTTTTTGTCGAAGGAGGTTCTTCGTTGGAGGATGCTCTTCCAAAGGCTCTCCCAATTATTCTCTTTTCTAACGATCCCCCACCACGTGAGGTGAGGAGCCAACTTAATTAAGTTCAAGAATTAATTACTTTCTTAATTAATTTTGGCTCATCAATTGGGGAAAACCAAGAGTTACAAGGTTACAAGTGTTGTACCCCTCTCTCTTGGATTTTAATGATCACAATCACTCTCATCGTGTTCTAACTTGTTTTCAAGTGTTTTTATGCTAGGAAAAAGGTTGCCCAGGAGTTGGCCCAAGAAGGCTGATAGTGGACTCTCTGAGTCCACCGGCCAACCGGTGGATTCCCACCGGCCAGCCGGTGGTCTCTGGCAGAAGCATTGCTTTCTTCCAGAGCCACTGGTCAGCCGGTGCTAGCGCACCGGGAAGCCGGTATGGGCACCGGCCAACCGGTTCTTGCCCACCGGCCAGCCGGAGGACCCAGGCAGTAGGCTTTCCCACTGTCTGGTGCCACCGGCCAACCGGTGGATGACCACCGGCCAGTCGGTGGACCACCAGCCAGCTGGTGAGACACCACCGGCCAGCCGGTGTGCCCAGTCAAACTAGCCGTTGGGCTTTGACCAGACCTGTACTTTTGACCCCCAACGGCTCCGGAAGCCCTCCAACGGCCATATTGAAGTGTTTATGGGTATTTCTCCTATAAATAAGAAACCATGGATGACGGGAACACAACCGAATGATATTTTGATGTCTTGACGCTCTAACGACAAATCTCCAAGGCCTCTTGTGATCCATTGCCATCCTTGAAGCTTGAGCTCCCTATCCATCAGCTGCTCTCACACTTTTGGCACTCAAGGCTTCCGTGTGTTTGTATTATTTTATTTTTTTAGTTCTTCATTGGGTTTGGATTAAAACAAACCTCTCATTTCCATTCTTTCTTTCAATTGGGTTTCTTGCTACAACCATAATAAAAAATCAAGATGTACGAAGGTGTTCTAGCCTACCTTAAAACGGCTAGTGGGTTTCTTTCTACAACCATTAAAAATCAAGATGACGTATTAATCTCTCAACGGTTCTTGTTGGGAGCGGAGACGTAGGCTTGGGAATTAAGCCGAACTTCGTTATCAAATTGTGTCTTGCCTTTTTTATTTCCGCTGCATTGATAATTGTTTTAAATTGTTAATTATTTTTGAAAAGGAAATTCACCCCCCCTCTTGTCATCCTCTACAACCCAACATTTGGTATCAAAAGGGAGCGTTTGTGTAATACCTTAACCGGTTACAAACTTAAGATCCTTAGTGATGGCTAATTCCTCGCATGCTCCCGAAGGGTATTCTATGACTCGGGCTCCATTCTTTGATGGAACCGATTACACTTATTGGAAAACTCGCATGATTACTTTTCTTAGAAGCATTGGTTATCCTATCTATAGGATTGTAATACAAGGCTATACTTTATCTAACAAGGATGAGTCCAAATGGACCCCCGAAGACATTGCCAATTTTGAGCTTGATGGCAAAGCCATGAATGCTCTTCATTGTGGGCTAGACCGTAATGAATTCAACCGTGTTTCTACTTGCTCCTCTTCTTATGAAATTTGGAAACTTTTAGAAGTAACCCATGAGGGCACTAACAAAGTCAAAGACACTAGATTAGACATGTATCGCCAAGATTTTGAAAGTTTCACCATGCACCCACACGAATCAATTACTGAAATGTTTACTCGTTTTACTGACGTTTGCAATGGAAGAAAATCTCTTGGTGAGGATGTTTCTGCAGAAATGATGGTCAAGAAGATTCTTTGGGTCCTACCAAGCTCATGGGAACCAAAGGTGACCGCAATTCAAGAAGCAAAAGATGTCAAGAAAATGCCGGTTGAAGAGCTCATTGGATCACTCATGACCTACGAGATCACCATGAAGAGGCAAGCCGATAAAGAAGGTAAAACCTTCAAGGAGAAAAAGAACATTGCTTTCAAAGAAAAGTAAGAAAGCTCCTCCGCTGATAGCGAATCTGAGATTGCTCAACTAGCAAGAAAAATGAGCAAATTCATGAAGAAAAAGAAGAACTTTCGAAGGGCACGAAAGGAAGATCCCAAAGAGGAGAATGAAGTTACATGCTTTGAATGTGGAAAGAAAGGCCACATCAAACCGGAGTGCTCCATTTTCAAGAAAAGGGTAAAAGAAAATAAAAACAAGAAGGCTTTCAAAGCATCCACATGGAGTGCAAGTGATGACTCCATGTCTTCAAGCGACTCAAGCGATGAAGGTGAACAATGCCTAATGGCATTTGATGAGGTATCTTCTTCTGACTCCTCTTACTCATCTTCATCTTTCAATAATGACATGTCCTATGAAGATCTCCAAAATGCGAGAGATCAATTAGAGGAAGGTTTTCACAAACTTACCTCTAAATTTATGTCTTTGAAAAAGAAAAATAAAATTCTCATTTCTGAAAAAGAACAACTTCTCAAAAAGAATGAGGAACTTACCCTTAAGATCCAAGATATTCCAAATGTTGATTCTTTGAATTCAACCATTAAAGATCTAAGGGAGTCTCTTGCCAAGTTCACCCAAGGTGAACAAAATTTGACCAAATTACTAGGTTCTCAGCGTTCGGCTAGAACAACACATGGACTTGGCTTTAACAAACAAGCCACTTCTTCTAGAGCACCCACTACTTTTGTAAGGGGGAGCTCTCAATATAAATTTTGTAATTATTGTAAAAAGACCGGGCACATGATTTATGAGTGTGATTGTAAAAATTCAAGGTATGGAAGCCCCAAAACCATTACCTACTCGGATGAGTATTTTAGATGGCAACCCTCTAGAAAAATATGGGTTCAAAAGTCTCTTTTAGCTAATCTTTCCGGACCCAAACTTATATGGGTACCAAAATCTATTCTCTCTTGATTTTGTAGGATAAACGCCAAAGAAGTAGGACTTCGAAAGGCTCGTGGTATCTCGACAACGGATGCTCGAGGCACATGTGTGGAGATCCCTCCGAGTTCAACTCCCTTGAAGAATTCGATGGAGGATACGTCACCTTCGGTGACAATTCAAAAAGCAAGATCATCGGAATAGGTACCATTGGATTTGGTAGCACCTATTTAATTAAAGATGTTTTATTTGTTAAAGGTTTAAAACATAATCTAATTAGCATTAGTCAACTTTGTGATAGTGGTTTTTCGGTGAATTTTCAAAATGATTTATGCAATGTGTTTGATTTTCAAAACAAATTGATATTTTCTGCTTCCCGTTTTCAAAATGTTTACATTATTTATTTAAAGTCTTTAGCTAGCCAAAATGTTAAATGTTTAAGTGCTCTTGACAATGAGTCTTGGCTTTGGCATAGAAGGTTGGGGCATTGTAGCTCTCATTCACTTCTAAAGCTTAATAAGAACAAGATCATTTGTGACCTTCCTAAAATTAAGTTTAAGAAAGATTTGATTTGTGATCCATGCCAACTTGGCAAGAAACACAAGTCTTCTTTCAAATCTAAGAAGGAAGTGTCCACTTCAAAATCTCTTGAGCTCCTACATCTTGATCTTTTTGGTCCTACCCCTGTAGCAAGTCTAGGTGGAAAATCCTATACCTTTGTCCTAGTAGATGACTTTTCTCGTTTCACTTGGGTTTTCTTTTTAGCTCATAAAAATGATGCTTGTAGAACCTTTTTGAAATTCTCTAGGAAAGTAGAAAACAAAAAAGGATATAAAATTATATTGCTCCGCAGTGACCATGGAGGTGAATTCGAGAACAAAGAATTCGATGAATTGTGTTCCTCTCAAGGATACAATCACACCTTCTCTGCCCCTAGGACTCCACAACAAAATGGAGTGGTTGAAAGGAGAAACCGAACTCTCCAAGAAATTGCTAGAACCCTCCTTAGTGAATTCAACCTCCCTCAATTTTTCTGGGCCGAGGCAGTTAACACTGCTTGTTATACTATCAATAGAGTCCTTGTAAGACCCCTTCTTAAGAAAACCCCCTATGAACTTTGGAAAGGAAAATTGCCCAAAGTTGGTTATTTTAAAGTGTTTGGTTGTAAATGCTTTATCCTTAACACAAAAGATAACCTTGGGAAATTTGATGTCAAATCCGATGAAGGTATTTTTCTTGGGTACTCCAACTCAAGAAAAGCCTATCGTGTCTTCAACAAACGTTCAAAAACCATAAAAGAATCATCTCATGTCAAGTTTGATGAAAATCTTCCAAAACCCCATCCGGTCATTGAAGATGTTGAAGATAAGCTTGATAAACTTGAATTAAATGATTCTTATTCTCCTCTCAAGGAGGATGATGATCACGAACCTTCTTCACCTTCTTTGCCTTCCACCTTGCCTAAGGTTTGGAAACCTTCTAGAGACCATCCATTAGAAAATGTTATAGGTGATCTTCAAGCCGGTACTCAAACTAGAAGATCAATCCTTAACGAGGTTGAACATCAAGCCTTCATTTCTCACCTAGAGCCTCAAACCATTAATGATGCCATTAATGATGAGAATTGGGTTCTTACAATGCAAGATGAACTAAATCAATTCTCTAGAAATGATGTTTGGACTCTTGTTGAAAGACCCAATGATCATCCAATTATTGGCACTAAATGGGTTTTTAGGAACAAACTTGATGATCAAGGAAATATAACCCGGAACAAGGCTCGCCTAGTAGCTAAGGGATATAATCAAGAAGAAGGAATTGATTATGGTGAAACCTTTGCGCCCGTTGCTAGATTGGAATCCATTAGGATCTTGTTGGCTTTCGCCGCCCACTTAAATTTCAAACTTTTTCAAATGGATGTTAAAAGCGCCTTTTTAAATGGTTTTATTTCAGAAAAAATATTTGTTGAACAACCTCCCGGTTTTGAAGATCCAAAATTTCCAAATCATGTTTTTAAATTAACCAAGGCTCTATATGGCTTAAAGCAATCCCCTCGGGCTTGGTATGAGCGGTTAAAAAAATTCCTTTTAGAAAATGATTTTAAAATGGGTCAAGCTGATTGTACCCTCTTTTTAAAACACACTTCAAAAGATCTTTTAATCGTTCAAATCTACGTCGATGACGTTATCTTTGGTTCTACCAAAGAATCACTTTGTACTGATTTTTCAGATTTAATGAGAAAAGAATTTGAAATGAGATTTATGGGGAAATTGAAATTTTTTCTCGGTTTTCAAATCTTTCAAAATTCAAAAGGTATTTTTCTAAGCCAAGGAAAATACACAAAGGAGCTCTTAAGTCGTTTTGGTATAGATAAAGTAAAGGAAATTAGTACCCCCATGAGTACTTCCTGTAAGATTACGTTAGATGAAGTCGGGAAACCGGTTGATAACAAGCTTTATAGGAGTATGATCGGGAGTCTACTTTACCTAACTGCGACCCGTCTTGACATCATGTTCAGTGTTTTCCTTTGTGCTCGTTTTCAAGCCAATCCCAAAGAATCTCATTTTAAATTGGTCAAAAGGATTTTTAGGTATTTAAGAGAATCCAAAAACATTGGTTTATTTTATCCTTCTAATACTTCTTTCGAACTTTCTTCATATTCAGATGCTGATTTTGGCGGATGTCAATTAGATCGAAAGAGTACTAGTGGAACATGTCATCTTCTAGGCAAGTCCCTTGTATCGTGGAGTAGCAAGAAGCAAAACTGTGTTTCTCTTTCTACTGTCGAGGCCGAGTACGTAGCCGCTGGGAATTGTTGTGCCCAAATTATTTGGATGCAGCACACTCTCTTGGATTATGGCCTTTCTTACGATCATGTCCCTATTCGGTGTGACAACACTAGTGCCATTAGTATTTCTAAGAATCCAATACAACACTCTAGAACAAAGCATATAGACTTAAGGCATCATTTCCTTCGTGACCATTTTCAAAAAGGGGATATCACTTTGGACTTCATTTCTACTGATTTCCAATTAGCTGATATTTTTACCAAACCGCTCCCGGTTGAACGTTTTGATTTTATTAAGGGGGATTTAGGAATGATTCGTCAATGAGCACTATTAAATATTTAACTCTTTTTTATTTTAATTCAATTTTTTTTTGTTTATCTAATTTCTTCTCATTTTTTTTCTTTTTCCCTCCTATTTTGATAATCCCAAAGGGGGAGAAATTTCTCTGTTTACTAGTTTCATATTTCAATTGATTAAAGTTCTCTTTTTAAAAGTTCAAATTTTTTTTTAAAACCGTTAAGTTATTGATTTTGTTCCTTTTAAAAAAATGACATATGGTTACAATTTCAAAATGACTCATTCTCTTTAGATTAAGATCATTTTCAATACATGGTACATCTCTTCAATTTATTTTTTTTGAAATGATCTCTAATATATTTTCATGTACAAAATTGTTTATTTAAGTTTTCAATTGGCATATCCTTTTTAAATCTTTCTCTTTTGTGATTGTGATCATCAAAATAGGGGGAGATTGTTGTACCCCTCTCTCTTGGATTTTAATGATCACAATCACTCTCATCGTGTTCTAACTTGTTTTCAAGTGTTTTGATGCTAGGAAAAAGGTTGCCCAGGAGTTGGCCCAAGAAGGCTGATAGTGGACTCTCTGAGTCCACCGGCCAGTCGGTGGTCTCTGGTAGAAGCATTGCTTTCTGCCAGAGCCACCGGTCAGCCGGTGCTAGCACACCGGGCAGCCGGTATGGGCACCGGCCAACCGGTGGATGACCACCGTCCAGCCGGTGGAACCCAGACAGAAAGCCTTCTCTGTCTGGACTACCGGCCAGCCGGGAGCTCAGCACCGGCCAGCCGGTGGACCACCAGCCAGCTGGTGAGACACCACCGGCCAGCCGGTGTGCCCAGTCAAACTAGTCGTTGGGCTTTGACCAGACTTGTACTTTTGACCCCCAACGGCTCCAGAAGCCCTCCAACGGCCATATTGAAGTGTTTATGGGTATTTCTCCTATAAATAAGAAACCATGGATGCCGGGAACACAACTGAATGATATTTTGATGTCTTGATGCTCTAACGACAAATCTCCAAGGCCTCTTGTGATCTATTGCCATCCTTGAAGCTTGAGCTCCCTCTCCATCAGTTGCTCTCACACTTTTGGCGCTCAAGGCTTCCGTGTGTTTGTATTATTTTATTTGTTTAGTTCTTCATTGGGTTTGGATTAAAAAAAACCTCTCATTTCCATTCTTTCTTTCAATTGGGTTTCTTGATACAACCATAATAAAAAAGAAAGTTGTACGAAGGTGTTCTAGCCTACCTTAAAACGGCTAGTGGGTTTCTTGCTACAACCATTAAAAAGCAAGCTGACGTATTAATCTCTCAACGGTTCTTGTTGGGAGCGGAGACGTAGGCTTGGGAATTAAGCCGAACTTCGTTATCAAATTGTGTCTTGCCTTTTTTATTTCCGCTGCATTGATAATTGTTTTAAATTGTTAATTATTTTTGAAAAGGAAATTCACCCCCCTCTTGCCATCCTCTACGACCCAACAACAAGGTCAGGTGGCCCCATCCAAATTTCAAATGAGAGGTTTCAAGAAAAATAAAATAAAAGTTTTTTTTCAATTCTCCCACGAAAATATGAAAAACTATCTTCCACCCTCAACCTACTGCGGTCAGGGTGAAAGTCTCCTTAAGCGAATATTGGTGTTGTGAGTTCAATAGTGTCCTCAGATTTCAATTCCGATCACCGGTTCAAAAGTTACAAAACGCCACTCACGCATTTACTGAATATACCTAAAAAAAGTTAAAAAATTCATTCCAGGCACACCGGGCCTTAGAATCACGTGCCGTCAATTTTCGCGGACTCATAATATTTCTATATATTTAAAAAAAATACATGGAAAAATCTGGGTCTTTACATTCTCCTCACCTCAAGGATTTGTGTCCCCGAAAGCCACAACATAAACTAGGGAAACAAGTGGGGGTACTGAGCATGGATCTAAGCCTCCTGCTCCCATGTGCTCTCCTGAAGGTTCCTGTGCTGCCAACGTACGTGCACCAGAGGTATCAATCAGTCACTAAGGACTCTCTCCTGTCGATCCTCAATCTCTACTAGAACCTCCAAAAACATCACCCCATCATCTAAGTCCAGCTCGCCGTGGTCGATGACATGAGATGGGTCATGCATGTATCTCCTCAGTTAGGATACGTGGAAAACTTCATGCAACTAGTGAAACTGAGGGGGGAGATCTAGGTGGTACGCCACCTCTCCAACTCTACTGAGGACCTGGAAGGGTCCGATGAACCTCAAAGATAACTTGTCGCCTCGCCCAAATCTCTGCAAACCTCATCGAGGTGAGACCCATAGAAAGACGTGGTCACTATCCTTGAACTCCAAAGGTCTCTATCTCCTGTCAGCAAAAGATTTCTGCCTGCTTTGTGTAGTCTTCATCTGCTCTTGGATGATCTGCACCTTCTCCATGGTAGCTCGTACCATCTCTGGTCCCATGAGTGCTGACTCCCCTGGGTCATTCCAACACAGAGGTGATCTGTAAGGTCGACCATACAATGCCTCGAATGGTGTTATACCGATAGTGGAGTGATAATTGTTACTGTATGAGAACTCCGCCAAGGGAAAGTGATCCTCCCAACTGCGGCTGAAATCAAGGACGCAAGCACGCAACATGTCCTCGAGGGGCTGAATGGTTCACTCTGTCTGATCATCTGTCTGAGGATGAAAGGCGGTGCTCCATCGAAGCTGTGTCTCGAACGCCTCTTGAAAACCCTTCCATAACCGGGAAGTAAAACATGCATCACGATCAGAGACAATCGTCGAAGGCACTCCATGAAGCCGTACAATCTTCTCTATATAGAGGCGTCTCAATCCCTCTATTGATCCCTGCTCTTTGATAGGTAGGAAGTGGGATGACTTGGTGAGTTGTTCTACAATCACCCAGATAGAATCATGACCCTTGTATGTGTGTGGAAGTACTATCATGAAGTCCATGGAAATTCCATCGCACTTCCACTCTGACACCTCTAGTGGCTGAACTAAGCCTACTGGAACCTGATGCTCTGCCTTCACTTACTGACAAGTGTGGCACCGTGAGATAAACATTGCCACTGCTTTCTTCATTATCGGCTACCAATGCTATCACTGGAGGTCCTGGTATATCTTCACCACTCCTAGATATACCACTAAAGGGGACGTATGGAATTACCTCAACACTTCCTCACATAGCACCACTGGTACCATAGTATGTCCTCTAAAAAGGATGA
This sequence comes from Viscum album, assembly GCA_963277665.1. Classification (NCBI taxonomy): domain Eukaryota; kingdom Viridiplantae; phylum Streptophyta; class Magnoliopsida; order Santalales; family Viscaceae; genus Viscum; species Viscum album. The sequence goes on from OY728165.1 coordinate 1,097,422,609, forward strand.
TGTGCTCCCCACCTTCAAAAAATCCATCAGGTGTCTGTCCTGTGGATATTTGAGCATGTCGATCCTCACAGTCAGTGTCCCCAAGTTGTGCCTCCCTGACTCGCTGAAGGATTGGGGGAATAACTATCAGAGAATGAAGGTAAGATGCTCCATCTCGATCCATGTAGGATATCCGCAAAGCAGCTAGCTGCTCTGTCACCTCGCTCAGCAACTGTATACCAGATATCTTACTGAGTGCATCTGCTACAATGTTCCCCTTCCCATGAGTATAGACTATCACTAAGTCATAGTCCTGGAGGAACTCAAGCCAATGCTACTGTCTTAGGTTTAGGTCCTTCTGAGAGAAGATATACCAGAGATTATTGTGATCAGATTAGACTATAAAACGTTCATCCATAAAGTAATGTTGCCACATATTTAAGGAGAAGACCACTAATTCTAACTCCAGGTCATGGGTAGCATAGTTCTTCTCATGTTGTATCAAGTGTTGAGAACCATATGTGATCATTTCTCGCTCCTGCATCAGGACACATTCGATTCTGGTCCCTGATGCGTCGTCGTAGACTACGTACCCAACGCCCTCCTCTGGTAGCCTCAAGATGGGGGCACTCGTCAGTCTCTTCCTTGGCTCCTAGAAACTCCACTGAAATCTCTCCGAACATACGAAGGGTTGTCCTTTATTTGTCAACGCTGATAAGGGTGCCACAAATCTAGAAAAGTCAGGAACAAACCTCCGGTAGTAACCGGCCAAACCCAGGAAACTATGCACCTCTGTCACACTCCCGGGTAGCTCTCAAGCAAGCACAGCCTCATCTTCACTGGATCCACCGCAACTCCAGCCTTTGAGATAATGTGTCCCGAAAAGTGGACCTCTCGGATCTAGAACTGGCACTTTGAGATCTTACCATAAAGCTGGTTCTCTCAGAGTGTGTCAAGAAATATCTGCAAATGATAGGCATGATCCTTCTCCGTAGCTGAGTATATCAGGATGTTGTCGATGAATACTACCAAAAAGCGATCAAGGTATGGCTGAAAGATTCTATTCATGAGTCCCATAAAAACTGCTGAGGCATTGGTCATGCTGAATGGCATAACCAATAACTCATAATGGCCATACCGACATATGAAGGAAGTCTTCTGCACATCCTCATCTCGTACCCTAAGCTGGTGATAGCCTAATATGAGGTCTACCTTAGAAAACCATTGTTCTCCCTTTAGCTGATAAAAAAGATTTTCAATCCTCAATAGTGGGTACTTTTTCTTCACGATCACCTGGTTCCGGCACCTATAGTCCACACAGAGTCTCAAACTCCCATCTGCCTTCTTGGCGAACAAAATCGGGGCTGCCCAAGGAGAAACACTGGGTCTAATGAACCCCTTCCTCTGCAAGTCCTCCAATTGTACTCCTAGCTCTCGAAGCTCTGTGGGAGCCATCCGATATATTGTTGTAGATATCAATGCCTTCATAGGGTACAAGTCAATATAAAATTCCACCTCTCTACGAGGAGGTAGACCTGGAACATCATCAGGGAAAACATCAGCGTACTGGTCCACCACTACAGGATAGCTCGGACTCTCAACATCAACCGCTACAAGGGTAAGGCTATCCAACTGATGTGTGATCGACTACACCCTCCTCCGGGTAAGTCTATCATGTGCTGCAAAGGTTCCCTTCTCACCAGTGAAGGAAAACCTGGTCCTATCCTCACAGACACACCGCACTTTGCACCTAATATAGTCAATCTGAGCATGGACTGTAGATAACCAATTCATACCCAAGATAATGTCGTAAGACCTCGACACCGCTACTAGAAGATCCTAGCCGAAGCTCTCACCTCCTAGAGTAAGCTCACACTACCGGCACTAGTGTGTAATCGTCGAATCATCTCTCGTAGGAGTCTCTAGCCATAAAGATCGAGCCAACGGCTCCACCAGAATCTCAGAGCTCCGAACGAGGGTTGTGGCAATAAAAGAGTGACTGGCACCTGTGTCTATAAGTACTACAGCTAAGGTGGAGTAGACAGAGATCATACCTCTAATCATCTATAGAGTGTCATGGTCGTAGGCCTTAGCTGCCTGGAGCTGAGATTGTCCTTGTCCACCCGCTCCCTGTGGTCGGGGTGGATCACCTGGTGGTGGTGGCGATAGAACCTCGTATCACCACCCACTTCCTGCTGCACGGCCAGCTCCTCTGCCACGTCTGTCTCCTGCCCGCAGGCCTCCTCGATTAAATCTTCACCTCTTCCCAAGAGGTCCTTCGACTGTTTGTTGGTCGTCTGTACGGCGGGTCGGGCAGTCGCGAGCCATGTGACTCTGCTCGCCACACGAGTAACACTGCATGCTCCTCACATGTCCTGCTCTATCTCGAGAGCCTCACACAACCGACCATGTATCCTACGGTCATCCACCGGTAGGTCTGGTCCTCTTGGACCTCTGTATCATCTGTTTGCTGCCAGTTGCAGATGACTCTGCTACGTGAAGTCTGGTGGTGGGTCTCGCTGCAGGTGACTGCTCAACAATGAAACTCTCCACTAAGAGTGCTCTCTCTAACACCCCCGCCTATGCCGGGATGCTGAGAGAAATCATCGAAGCTCTAAACTCCCATATGAGACCCTTCTCGAAGGTCCGGGCCCTGAAGAAAGGGTCCTACACCATGTCAGTAGAGTAGTGTGGGAGGTCAGTGGACCTCACTGAATACTGAGCAACGGTCATGCTGCCCTACTGCAAGTGGAGAAGCTATTGTATACAAACTAAGCGTAAGGTCGCTGGGATGAACTCTGCCCTGAAAAAGACTCTCAAAGTCCGCCCAGATGAGAGTGACCTCATCGTGAACTTGGAGCATCAAGCTCCACCATCTACCCGCTTCTGCCTGAAGAAGACTGGCTGTAAGGATCACCATGAGATCAACTGGTGTCCCTACCAGTCAAAAAACTCTAACCACGACCTCCAGCTAGTCCTCAGCCGCTTGTGGATCCGTATCACCCCAGAACCTCGGTGGCCTCTGGCGCTGGAACTCATGCAACGCACTCAAGCGACGTGCACCCTATGTTGTTGGGGCTGGTGGCATCGGTTGCCCAATGGGTAGTGGTGCTACTGGTACACCACATGATGTTATAGCTGCTGAAAGGGGGCCCTGCACCGAAGCCTCATCGCTTATTGGGCTGTCATAACGTACTCTACCTGGAACCCTGGCTACCCGTCTTAGCGGAGGCGTCTTGGAAAGAAACAGGTGTGCCATAATCAATAAGTTATACCTGGTGAGCTGGCTCAAAGTGATCAAAAAGAAAACTTTTCAAAAACACACACACACAATCAGTGTTTTTGTGCACTGAGTCAGAAATTAGAAGTCAGGGTCCTGGTGTATGGATACGTCAGCCACCGCACCAACACTGGATTCCCCAAACTGATAACCACACTCATAACACTTAACACCATTACCAATTAAAAGATCAGAGTCCAAGTTCTTTGGTAGAATCGACTCCTTATTTGATACCAATTTGTCATGACTCGTCCCCCGGGGTCCGTGCTGTGACTACCCCAAGTTTGCCTTCCATAGGCCAGGGGCTGGCGACTAGCACCATAAAGGCATATCCCTAAAACCAAGAAGGCATTTCCTTTAAACCTGTAAACTCACACAAACCAAGCACACAACAAGATACAAGCACAAAGTAAACTATATAGTAAACAAGGTGTGTACAGTAAGTAAAGGGGCCAGAATACAAGCCCAACTAGAAAGTACAAGTAAAACTGAAAACAACTCCTGCGATCACCCGCTAAGGATCCTACCTGAAGGTTAGGTACATCTCTCGAATGGTCGTCTCTGTGGTATGTCTCGTCTAATAGTCCACCTCTAAGCAGCCTCCAGTCCTGGCACCCTCAACCTCGATCAATGTTGTTTGTCGTCTGCATAAGACACAACAAGGTGTGGGCATAGCCCGTGCAGGGGTGGTTATAATAATACTCAGTAGGGACACTAAGACCCCCGAAGGCCTCTCAGAATCCACAAAGGATAAACCATAAAGAAAGACCTCAATCTCAAAGCATGAGGAAATAGACATCAACACTACTTAGGTATATTCCCATACATATACCTAAGTTATCAATATATACTAATCTCACACATGAGGAAAGAATACCACAAATTTAACACCACAAAGGTAGAAGTACCACACAGGTAACACCAAGAAGATAAGAGTACCACACAGGTAACACCATGAAGGTAAGAGTACCACACAGGTAACACCACGAAGGTAAGTACCACAAAGGTAACGTCGCACAAAAGAATAAGACAAAGGTATCACCACATAGAAGTGTACCACAAAGGTAAAGACTCAGCTCACACTAGGTATAACTTAAGTATGGAAGTATAGATGATTAGCTGTATTTCTAGATCATCTTACTTCGTTGAGAAGCTCTGTTGTTGACCCACATAGGATCGAAGATGACCCACACAGGATCTGAAAATGACCAACACAGGATCTGGATATGACCCACACAGGATCGGTATACGTTTACCCACATAGGATTGTTGAGCGCTGACCCACACAGGATTCGAAGATGACCCACACAGGATCTAAAGACTCCTTAAGTACAGTCAGCAACATGGTTCTCGCACTAAGTATGCTTGATTCCGGGAGGTTCTGCTCCTCAAGTCATTGGTCGGTACTTCATCTACCACAAAGTCCCATGAATAAGTATCACGAAGGTTTGTCATGTCAATAGGATCCCAACGCAACTGACGACCTGTCAATCGGACGCCCGGTCTGAAAGTTATTAGTGTTTCCGTTCCGAGGGCCCGGTTGGATTCGAGTTTGATCCAACCCGGTCATACTCCAACTTTATGAAAAACTCAAGTGGAGTATACCAAAAGGACCGTTTCAGTCCAAGGATCTCGGTGCTGCAGATGGTTCGTCAAACGGACCCCCGGATCTCAAGATATGACCAAAAAGGCGTATCAGGGTCCAGATGGGCCTCGGTTCAGTCCGACTCGGGCGGGCCGACCCGAACCGGTTCAGGTCGACCCGACTCGGTCCGGGTCTAGCCCGGATGGACCGGGCCGCGGCCCGCTCGGTGCGGCCTGCTCGGCTGGGTGCAGTTCGCCCGACTGGGTGCAGTCCGCCCGGCTGGGTGCGGTCCGCCGTGGCGGGGCCCGCCCTAGCCGCTACCCAGGGGGGAGGCGCCCCCCGGTATTCCGAACGATCCATTGGACCATTTGTCTTGGCCAACCCGGCGGCGCCACATGGCGCCGTCTGCTGGCACGCGGGACACGGCGGAGTGGGTCCTACTCGGCATCACGCGGCCGGCCGGAAGATCGGTCAGCTCCCCCTTCCAGCGGCGTCAGCATGCGCCGTTGTTCCCTTCACGACCGGCCAGGTGTCGGTCGCCCTTGGGGTGTGTCGCCCGCACAAACCGCGGTCGGCCGGGTGCCGGCAGCCCTCCGGTGTGCCGTCGCGGCTTGACAGCCGCGGTCTCCTCTACTGGCAGCGCAGACGCACGCCGCCCTACCTCCTCACGGCCAACCTCCTCCACCACCGCGGCTGACGGGCTATGGCCTCCTTTGGCGGCGCGGTTGTGCTTCCGCCGCCATTGCGGCTGGCTGGAGTGTCGGCCACCGCCTTGTGCCTTGCCGGTGTCGGTCGCCGGCGACGTGGCGTCAGCGGGATTCCGCTCATCCCGGAGTTTGCCTATGAGGAACATGTCAAACGATGAAGATTGTGGAGGGAACGGACCGTGTTTGTTTGGCCCGCACCCTCCGCGTTAGACCGATAGCATGCGGCTCGAGAAGAATGATTCAACGTAAATTAACGAAGAACAATCTTAAACAAACCCTACCTCGTTTGATAGTTGGAAGGGGCACGAGGAAGAAGATGAAGACGTGGACGTTCGTCGCACCCGCAACACGCTCTCGTTCCGAGCTCGGGCGTCGTTCTCGTCGGAGGTTCGTTCTTCGTTGGTGGAGGTTCTTCGTTGGAGGATTCTCTTCCAAAGGCTCTCCCAATTCTTCTCTTTGCCAACGATCCCCCACCATGTGAGGTGAGGAGCCAACTTAATTAAGTTCAAGAATTAATTACTTGCTTAATTAATGTTGGCTCATCAATTGGGGAAAACCAAGAGTTACAAGGATACAAGGTCGGGTGGTCCCCACCAAATTTCAAATGAGTGGTTTCAAGAAAAATAAAATAAATGTTATTTTTTTTATTTTTTTTCAATTCTCCCATGAAAATCCGAAAAACTATCTTTCACCCTCAACCTATTGTGGTTGGGGTGAAGGTCTCCTTAAGCGAATATCGGCGCTGCGAGTTCAAATGTGTCCTCAGATTTCAATTCCGTGCACCGGTTCAAAATTTACAAAACACCGCTCACGCGTTTACTGAACGTACCCGAAAAAAAGTCCAGAAATTCATTTCGGGTACACCGGGCCTCAGAATCACGCGTCGTCGATTTCCACGGACTCGTAATATTTCCATATATTTAAAAAAATACATGGAAAATTTCGAGTCTTTACATGTTGGGCAGGATATGCCAATGGATTTAATTTATTTAATTAAATTGTGGGATCACTAAATTGGTTCTACCGGTACATGTTGGGCATGGCTCGAGATACGTGGGGGATGTTGATCATCAAGATTGAGATGATGAGGATTGTTAGGCTAAGGGCATGTCATGAGATATGTGGGATGGTGGTGACCATCAGATTTGAGGTGATGTGATCGTTAGGTTGAGGTTGATGGTGATGACCATGTCGGGGATGAGCGATGTGGTAGTGAGTTTTCCTGTATGTGTGGCTTCGGTATGGTTGGTGATTGTCACTCACTGTGATTGGCCAATACCGTCGTAGGAGTTATATGCACACAAACGAAGACTCAGTTGAGGTGGTGTTGACTACTCGTTGTGGGTGGAGGCCTCTGTAGATTTAGCATCTTTGGGGATGGTTTAGACCGTCGATTATGGAGGAGGTGCTTACCGTAGAACGCCACAGTTGATGGTGAGTGAGACATCGGATGGGGGCTAAGACTTTTCGTGATGTTGATGGTTTATGGGATGGGTTAATGGTGAGTGAGACCATCAGATGGTGGCTAAGGCTCGCCGTGAAATTGATGGCTGATGGGCCGGGATGATGAGAGGGTGGATCTCACACTTCCTCGGGTTGTTGGATTGTTGAGTCAACTTTGATTTATTACTTATTGAAGGATGAATCTTGTTGTACCTTGGGACATCGAGCGATTGAGCTGACAGTGATTTGATGAATGGAAGTCTGAGGGACTTGTGATGTATTTGCTAGGCGTGTTGTTGGGACACCCGTTGTACTCGATGCGAGGCTACATGTGGTATTGGTTGGCATAAGGTGTCGGGTGACATTGACGTTTGAGATACCGAGGCTCCTCCGGTATGACTGATCGTGAATATATTATTCCACTCCAGCGTTGGTCGAAGCAGTTAAACACTTCTTCGTGACTTTCTAGCTTGAGTAAAGCGGGATATGTAATCGATGCGTGGGTGCAGTTTCTATTTATCTTATGTATGCATACACTTGTATAAATATGGATCTAAGATAAACACACATTGGTGGTGACCTGCTGAGTTAAGACTCACATCCTACATGGGCCCCTCGGGACGTGTGCAGTCTTTATGGTTTTGAGATTAGGTCATGGATCAAGATCGTGCTATGGACCATAGTGATCAGGGATGCATAGGTGCATAGGATAAATGGTAGATGGACCATGGTGGTTCTTTGCATCGAGCTGGAGTTCTTTTGGGGGCTTTTGAGTACTTCCTTATATGACATGCTACAAGCGATCTTGCTTGTCTACTTCTATATTACAGGCATGTATACCTTATTTGATATGAATGGTTGTCACTTTTGGCTTATTATTCGCATTGTTTCGTTTATTACCTATGCTTCCGCTGATTTTGGTAAATTGCTTATGCTGAGTTGTGATATTATTACCACTATTATTATCATCAATATTGGGTGTAGTCTCCTGACTATCATCTAACTAGACTCTCACAGCTAGTCAGCAGTCTTTGACGTATGAGGAGGCGCGCCTAAAGCCCGACAGAGGAAATAACTATTGGCTTAGTACATGTTGTATGATCAAAATCTGAAAATGCAAATTTTAGACTAATTAAATCAAACAAAACATGGGTTTATACTTTGTAACGTGGTTTTATAATTTATTTTCACCTAATCTTTGAACAAGCACGACACATTCATTACATCAATACATTAACAAATATTTATTTTATGTTTACTTTTGTTAAAAAAAAAAAGAACACCACTTTTGATTTCAATGATGATATTTATACTTCATTTAATCAGTTTGCTTTGGTTAAGAATAATTATGAATAGTATTTTGCTTACAAAACTCACACAATACAAGAAAATTGAATTATGCAATAGTTTTTAAAGAACTTTCATTGATTGTCCAAGTTGTGCCTCCTTGACTCACTAAAGGAGTGGGGGAGTGACTATCATAGAATGAAGGTAAGCTGCTCCATCTCGATCCATGTAGGATATCCGCAAAGCGGCTAGCTTCTCTATCGCCTCACTCAGAAATTGTATACCAGATCTCCTGCTGAGTGAATCTGCTACCACGTTCCCTTTCCCAGGAGTATAGACTATCTCGAATTCATATTACTAGATGAACTCAAGCCAATGCTACTGTCTTAGGTTCAGGTCCTTCTGAGAGAAGATATACCTGAGAGTCTTGTGATCAGAGTAGACTGTAAAACATTTATCCATCAAGTAATATCGCCCCATCTTTAAGGCAAAGACCACTGCTGCTAACTCCAGGTCATGGGTAGTATAGTTCTTCTCATGTTGTCTCAGCTATTGAGAACCATACATGATCATTACTAGCTCCTACATCAGGACACATCTGAGTTTGATCCCCGATGCGTCATAGTAGACTACGTACCCAACACCCTCCTCTGGTAGCCTCAAGATGGGGGCACTCGTCAGTCTCTACCTCAGCTCCAGGAAACTCCACTAGAATATCTCTGACCATACGAAGGGTTTTCCTTTCTTTTTCAACACTGATAAGGGTGTCGCAACTCTGGAAAAGTTAGGCACAAACCTCCGGTAGTAACCGACCAAACCCAAGAAACTCTGAACCTCCGTCACACTCCTGGGTGGCTCCCAAGCAAGCACAACCTCAATCTTCACTAGATCCACCGCAGCTCCAGCCTCTGAGATGACTTGTCCCATAAAGTGGATCTCTTAGATCCAGAACTGGCACTTCAAGAGATTACCATAAAGCTGGTGCTCTCAGAGTGTGTCAAGAACTATCTGCAGATGATAGGCATGCTCCTCCTCTGTAGCTGAGTATATCAGGATGTCGTCGATGAAGACTACCACAAAGCAATCGAGGTATGGCTAGAATATTATGTTCATGAGTCCCATAAACATTTCTAAGGCATTAGTCACACTGAATGGAATAACCAAGAACTCATAATGGACATACTGACATCTGAAGGTCGTCTTCTGCACATCCTCATCTCGTACATTGAGCTAGTGATAGCCTGATCTGAGGTCTACCATAAAAAACCATTGTGCTCCCTTCAGCTGATAAAAAAGATTTTCAATCCTTGGTAGTGTGTACTTGTTCTTTACGATCACCTAGTTCAGGCGCCTATAGTCCACAAAGAGTCTCAAACTCCCATCTTCCATCTTGGTGAACAAAATCGGGGCTGCCCAAAGAGAAACACTGGGTCTAATGAACCCTTTCCTCTACAAGTCCTCCAACTGTACTCGTAGCTCTCGAAGCTCTATGGGATCCATCTGATATTTTAGTGTAGATATCGGTGCCTTCCCGAGGTACAAGTCTATATAAAAGTCCACCTCTCTGCGAGGAGGTATACCCAAAACATCATCAAGGAAAACATCAGCATATTGGTCCACCACTATAGGATAGCTTGGACTCTCAACATCAACCGCTCTCAGGGTAAGGCTAGCCATCTGATTTGTGGTCGACTGCACCCTCCTCCGAGTAAGTCTATCATATGTTGCAAAGGTTCCCTTCTCACTGGTGAAGGAAAACCTGGTCCCATCCTCACAAACACACCGCACTTTGCGCCTAATATAGTCGATTTGAGCATGGACTGTAGATAACCAATTCATACCCAAGATGATGTTGTAAGACCTCGACGCCGCTACTAGAAGATCATAGTTTAATCTCTCACCTCCTAGAGTAAGCTCACACCGCCGGCACCAGTGTGTAATCATCGAATCATCTCCTGCAGGAGTCTCTAGCCGTAAGGATCGAGCCAACGGCTCCACCAGAATCTCCGAGTTCTAAACGAGGGTCATGGCAATAAAAGAGTGAATGGTACTTGTGTCTATAAGTACTACAACTAAGGTGGAGTAGACACAGATCGTACCTCTAATCGTCTTCAGAGCGCCGTGGTCGTAGGACTTAGCTGCCTTGAGCTGAGCTTGTTCTTGTCCACCTGCTCCCTGTGGTCAGGGTGGACCACCTTGTGGTGGTGGCGATAGAACCTCATATCCCCGCCCACTGCATGTTGCACGGCCAGCTCCTCTGCCATGTCTGTCTCCTACCTGCGGACCTCCTCGATCAAATCTTCACCTATACCCAGGAGGTCCTTTGACCGTCTTCTGGTCTTTTGTACGGCGGGTCGGGCAGTCGCAATCCATGTGACCCTACCCGCCACATGAGTAACATAGCATGCTCCTCGCATGTCCTACTCTGTCTCGAGAGCCTCACACAACCGACCCTATATCCTGCGGTCGTCCACCTGTAAGTCTGGTCCTCTTAGACCTCTACATCATCTGTATACCTCCAACTACAGATGACTCTTCTACATGAAGTCTGGTGGTGGGTCTCGCTACCAGTGACTGCTCAGCAAGGAAACTCTCCACTAAGATTGCTTGCTCTAACACCCTCGTCTGCGCTGAGATGCTGAGAGAAATCATCAAAGCTCTAATCTCCCATCTGAGCCCCTGCTCAAAGGTCTGGTCCCTGAAGAAAGGGTCCTTCACCATGTCAGTAGAGTAGTGCGAGAGGTCAGTGAACCTCACTGAATACTGAGCCACGGTCATGCTGCCCTGCTATAAGTGGAGAGGCTCATGTGTACGCACTGAGCATAAGGTCTCTGGGATGAACTCTGCCCTGAAAAGGCTCTCAAAGTCCGCCCAGATGAGAGTGACCTCGTCGTGAACCTGGAGCATCAAGCTCCACCATCTGTCCGCTGCTTCCTGAAGAAGACTGGCTGTAAGGATCACCAAGAGATCAGCTGGTGTCCCTACCAGTAGAAAAACTCTAACCACGGCCTCCAACCAGTCCTCAGCCGCCTGTGGATCCGTCTCACCCCAGAACCATAGTGGCCTCTGGCGCTGGAACTCGTGAAACACACTCAAGCGACGTGCACCCTCTGCTACTGGGGCCAGTTGCATCGGCTTCCCAATGGGTAGTGGTGTTGCTGGTACACCACACAATGGTATAACTGCCAAAATGGGGGGCCTACACCGAAGCCTCGTTGCTCAGTGGGCGGTCATCATGTACTCTACCTGGAACCCTGGATGGCTGTCTTCATGGAGGAATCCTGGAAATAAATAGGTGTTCCACGGTCAATAAGTTATACCTAGTGAGCTGACTCAAAGTGATCACAAATAAAACTTTCCAAAACACACACGCAATCAGTGTTTTTGTGCACTGAGTCAGAAATCAGAAGTCAGGGTCCTGGTGTATGGATACGTTGGCCGCCACACCAACACTGGATTCCCCAAACTAATAACCACACTCATAACACTTAACACTATTACCGATTAAAAGATCAGAGTCCAAGTTCTTCGGTATAACCGACTCCTTCTTTGATACCAATTTGTCACGACCCATCCCTCGGGGCCCGTGCCGTGACTACCCCAAGCTCGCCTTCCATAGGCCAGAAGCTGGCGACTAACACCGGAAAGGCATATGCCTAAAACCGAGAAGGCATTCTCTTTAAACCTGTAAACTCACACAAACCAAGCACATAACAGGATACAAGCACAAAGTAAACTATATAGTAAACAAGGTGTGTACAGTAAGTAAAGGGGCCAGAATACAAGCCTAACTGGAAAGTACAAGTAAAACTGAAAACAGCTCCTTCGATCACCCGCCAAGGATCCTAGCTGAAGGGTAGTTACAGCTCTTGAACGGTCGTCTCTGCGGTACGTCTCATCTAATAGTCCACCTCCGAGTAGCCTCCAGTCCTGGAACCCTCAGCCTCGATCAATGTTGTCTGTCGTCTGCATAAGACACAGCAAGGTGCGGGCGTAGCCCGTGCAGGGGTGAGTATAACAATACTCGGTAGGGACCCCGAGACCCCTGAAGGTCTCTCAGAATCCACAAAGGATAAACCACAAAGCAAGACCTCAATCTCAAAGCATGGCGCAATGGACATCAACACTACTTAGGTATATGCCCATACATATACCTAAGTTATCAATATATAATCATCTCACACATTAGGAAAGAATGCCACAAAGGTAACACCACAAAGGTAGAAGTACCACACCGGTAACACCACGAAGATACGAGTACCACACAGGTAATACCACGAAGGTAAGATTACCACACAGGTAACACCACGAAGGTAAGTACCACAAAGGTAACGCCACACAAAAGAATATGACGAAGGTATCACCACACAGAAGTGTACCACAAAGGTAAAGACTCAGCTCACACCAGGTATAACTTAAGTAAGAAAGTATAGACGATTAGATGTATTGCTAGATCTTCTTACTTCGTCGAGAAGCTCTGCTGTTGACCCACACAGGATCGAAGATGACCCACACAGGATTTGAAAATGACCCACACGGGATCTGGAGATGACCCACACAGGATTGGTATGCGCTGACCCACATAGGATCGCTGAGCGCTGACCCACACAGGATTCGAAGATGACCCACACAGGATCTGAAGACTCCTTAAGTACAGTCAGCCACACAGTTCTCGCACTAAGCATGCTTGATTCTGGAGACTATGCTCCTCAAGCCATCAGTTGATACTTCAACTACCATGAAGTCCCATGAAGAAGTATCACAAAGGTCTGTCATGTCAATAGGATCCCAACGCAACTGACGGCCTGTCAATCGGACGCCCGGTCAGAAAGTTATTAGTGTTTCTGTTCTGAGGGTCTGGTTGGATTCAGGTTCGATCCAACCCGGTCGTACTTCAATTTTATGCAAAACTCAAGTGGAATATACCAAAACCACCGTATCAGTCTAAGGATCCCGGTGCTGCAGATGGTTCGTCAAACGGACCCCTGGATCTCAAGATATGACCAAAAAGGCGTATCACGGTCTAGATGGGCCTGGGTCGAGTCCGACTCGGGCGGGCCGACCCGACCCGGTTCAGGTTGACCTGGCCCAGTCCAAGTCCGTCCCGGATGGACAGGGCTGCGGCCTGCTCGGTGCGGCCCGCTCGGCTGGGTGCGGTCCGCCCGGCTGGGTGCGGTCCGTCGTGGCGTGGCCCGCCCTAGCCGCTACCTGGGGGGGAGGCGCCCCCCGGTATTCCGAACGGTCCATTGGACTGTTCGGCTTGGCCAACCCGGCGACGCCACATGGCGCCGTCTGCGGGCACGTGGGACCCGGCGAAGCAGGTCCTGCTCGGCGTGACGCGGCCGGCTAGACGATCGGCCGACTCCCCCTTCCAGCGGCGTCGGCGTGCGCCGCTGCTGCCTCCGCGGCCGGCTCGGTGTCGGCCGCCCTCGGGGTGCACCGCCCACACAAACTGCCGTCGGTCGGGTGTCGGCCGCCCTCCGGTGCACCACCGCGGCTGACAGCCACGTTCTCCTCCTCTACTGGCGGCGCGGATGCGCCCCGCCCTGCCTCCTCGCGGCCGACCTTCTCCACCACCGCGGCCGACGGGCCGCGGCCTCCTTCGGCGGTGCGGTTTTGCCGCCGCCGCCATCGCGGCTGGCCGGAGTGCCGGCCACCGCCTTGTGCCTTGCCGGTGTCGGTCGCCGGCGACGTGGCGCCAGCGGGCTTCCGCTCATCCCTAAGTTTGCCTGCGAGAAACACGTCAAACGGTGAAGATTGCAGAGGGAACGGACCATGTTTGTTTGGCCTGCACCCTCCGCATTAGACCGATAGCATGCATCTTGAGAAGAACGATTCAACATAAATTAACGAAGAACAATCTTAAACAAACCCTACCTCGTTTGATCATTGGAGGGGGCGTGGGGAAGAAGATGAAGACGTCGACGTTCGTCGCTCCCGCAAGACGCCCCCGTTCCGAGATCGGGCGTCGTCCTTGTCGGAGGTTCGTTCTTCGTTGGAGGAGGTTCTTCATTGGAGGATGCCCTTCCAAAGACTCTCTCAATTCTTCTCTTTGCCAACGATCCCCCACCATGTGAAGTGAGGAGCCAACTTAATTAAGTTCAAGAATTAATTACTTAATTAATGTTGGCTCATCAATTGGGGAAAACCAAGATTTAAAAGGATACAAGGTCGGGTGGTCCCCACCAAATTTCAAATGAGAGGTTTCAAGAAAAAAAAATAAAAGTTATTTTTTTTCAATTCTCCCACGAAAATCTGAAAAACTATCTTCCACCCTCAACCTACTGTGGTCAGAGTGAAGGTCTTCTTAAGCGAATATCAGCGCTTTGAGTTCAACAGTGTCCTCAGATTTCAATTCTGAGCATCAGTTCAAAAGTTACAAAACACCGCTCACGCGTTTACTGAATGTACCCGAAAAAAAGTTCAGAAATTCATTCCGGGCACACCGGGCCTCAGAATCACGCGCCATCAATTTTCGCGGACTCGTAATATTTCCATATATTTAAAAAAATACATGGAAAATTCCGAGTCTTTACATGTTGGGCAGGATATGCCAATGGATTTAATTTAATTAATTAAATTGTGGGATGACTAAATTGGTTCTACCGGTACATGTTGGGCATGGCCTGAGATATGTGGGGGGTGTTGATCATCAAGACTGAGATGATGAGGATTGTTAGGCTAAGGGCATGTTATGAGATATGTGGGATGGTGATGACCATCAGATTTGAGGTGATGTGATCGTTAGGTTGAGGCTGATGGTGATGACCATGTCAGGGATGGGTGACGTGGTTCGCATGTGGTAGTGAGATTGCTTGTAGGTGTGGCTTTGGTATGGTTGGTGATTGTCACTCACTGTGATTGGCCAATACCGTCGTAGGAGTCATATGCACACAAAGGAAGACTCAGTTGAGGTGGTGTTGACTACTCGTTGTGGGTGGAGGCCTCTGTAGATTTAGCATCTTTGGGGATGGTTTAGACCGTTGGTTATGGAGGAGGTGCTTACCGTAGAATGCCACTGTTGATGGTGAGTGAGACATCAGATGGGGGCTAAGACTTGTCGTGATGTTGATGGCTGATGGGCTGGGTTAATATTGAGTGAGACCATCAGATGGTGGTTAAGGCTCGCCGTGACATTGATGGCCGATGGGCCGGGATGATGAGAGGGTGGATCTCACACTTCATCGGGTTGTCGGATTGCTGAGTCGACTTTGATTTATTACTTATTGAAGGACGAATCTCGTTGTACCTTGGGACATCGAGCGATTGAGCTGATAGTGATTTGATGAATAGAAGTCTTAGGAACTTGTGATGTATATGTTGGGCGTGTTGTTGGGACGCTCGTTGTACTCGATGCGAGGTTGCATGTGGTATTGGTTGGCATAAGGTGTCGGGTGACATTTACGTTTGAGATACTGAGGCTCTTCCGGTATAACTGATTGTGAATATATTGTTCCACTCTAGTGTTGGCTGAAGCAGATAAACACTTTTTCATGACTTTTGAGCACGAGTAAAGTAGGATATGTAATTGATGTATGGGTGCGACTGCTATTTTTCTTATGCATGCATACACTTGTATAAATATGTATCTAAGATAGACACACATTGGTTGTGACCTACTGAGTTCAGACTCACATCCTACATGGGCCCCTCGGGACGCGTGTAGTCTTTATGGTTTTGAGATTAGGTCAGGGATCGAGATCGTGCTCTGGACCATAGTGATTAGGGATGCATAGGTACATTGGATAAATGGAAGATGGACCATGGTGGTTCTTTGCATCGAGTTGGAGTTCTTTTTGGGGCTTTTGAGTACTTCCTTATATGATATGCTACAAGCGATCTTGCTTGTCTACTTCTGTATTACTGGCATGTATACCTTATTTGATATGTATGGTTGTCACTTTTGGCTTATTATTCGCATTGTTTCGTTTATTACCTATGCTTCCGCTGATTTTGGTAAATTGATTCTGCTGAGTTATGGTATTATTACCACTATTATTATCATCAATATTGGGTGTAGTCTCCTGACTATCATCTAACTAGACTCTCAGAGCTAGTCAGCAGTCTTTGACATATGAGGAGGCGCGCCTAAAGCCCGACAGAGGAAATAGCTATTGGCTTAGTACACCTTGTATGATCAAAATCTGAAAATGCAAATTTTAGACTAATTAAATCAAACAAAACATGGGTTTATACTTTGTAAGGTGGTTTTATAATTTATTTTCACCCAATCTTGGAATATGCACGACACATTCATTACAACAATACATTAACAAATATTTATTTTATGTTTACTTTTGTTCAAAAAAAAACACCACTTTCGATTTCAATGATGATATTTATACTTCATTTAATCAGTTTGCTTTGGTTAAGAATAATTATGAATAGTATTTTGCTTACAAAACTCACACAATACAAGAAAATTGAATTATGCTATAGTTTTTAAAGAACTTTCATTGATTGTCCATTTTAAGTTGAATAATTTTATTTATTCAAGTCTGTATGATTTGATTCGTTTAGATTGGCACGGTTACCTTTGAACCTCTTAATCCATCAATCATTAAAGTCAAGCATGAAACAAAGAAACCACTAATAAATCTCAATGATAGGCTTTGAAATGACGGTGGTGATTTGGATTAGTCAAATACCTTGCACGTGTTATCAACACCGTCCACCATGATTATTTAAGTTAAATATTTGCTCCACAACCATTCCTAATTTAATATTATTTAAATATCATAAGGATCGATAAAGCGTGAATTCGCTGAACTTTTTTTTTTTTTTTTTTTGAGCTTTCATACGATATCAACATTCAATTTCAATATTTATTATGATAAAAATAGTTCAAATTTAGTAACTTTTCATGAAACTATTAACCAAAAAAACAAAGCATCATAAATCGTCATACGGGGGACCTACACGGGCACCCAATGACGAAGCCCAACCCTCTCCAAAATTAAGCTCCCCGTCATTGGTCCCTCCCCTCCGACCCCATCGCCACCACCTTCTCCCAATCCCTCCCTCCCTTCTTCCTCCTAATTTCCTGTCCCCCACCCAACCTTCACTTTCCTATCAGAAAACAAGCCGCCGGACAAAATGGGAGACGGCGCCTCATCCGGGTTCTTCGTGGAGCCGGGGAACGTGTTCGGCGAAACCTGCGGCGGCTTCGCCGCGGAGAGCTCGCCGGATGACATCTTCAGCATCCTCGGGAATCTGGAGAATCAGTTCCCGATTCTGGCGGAGGAAGAAGCTAAGAGCCGCGCCGAGGATTCTAGGTTTGGCCCAACCGGCCGGCGGGGGCGGCTGCTGTCCCGGAGATCCACCGCCTCCCGGAGCGCTCTCCCGGAGTCGGAGACGGAGCCGGAGGGCTCTCCGGTGAGCAGCAAGCGCCCCCGGCTCGCCGCCGCCGCGAAATCCGCGGACGAGGACGGCCCGCTGCGGATGACGCACATCACGGTGGAGAGGAACCGGCGGAAGCAGATGAACGACCACCTCACTGCCCTCAGATCACTCATGCCCTCCTTCTACGTCAAACGGGTACGTGGCCCTCCGCGTTTAGGGTACATTATCTGATGAATGGAACCATAAATTTACTGTTTTGGATCTGGTAATAACGAACATGAACAGTTTGATGTGGTTATGGCGGCAGGGGGATCAAGCCTCCATAATAGGAGGGGTGGTGGACTACATCAATGAGCTGCAGCAAGTACTGCAGTCGCTGGAGGCGAAGAAGCAGAGGAAGGTCTACAGTGAAGTACTGAGCCCCAGGGTGTGCAGTCCCAGATTGCCGATCAGCCCCAGGCTGGCGCCGCCGCTCGGCCTCGGGAGCCTGCCGATAAGCCCTCGCACCCCGCAGCCGCCCTCGAGTCCTTACCCCAAGCCCCCCCTGTGCGGCGGCGGGTATATCTCCCCCTCGCTGCCCTCCCCGACGGCGGCGCCCTCCTCCACCGCCGTCGACGCCATGAACGAGCTGGTGGCGAACTCCCGGTCGGAGGTGGCGGAGGTGGAGGTGAAGTTCACCGGCGCCAACGTCGTCCTGAAGACGGTTTCCCGCCGGATCCCCCGGCAGACCCTCAGGATCGTCTCCGCGCTGGAGGACCTCTCCCTTCAGATTCTTCAGGTTAACGTCACCCCCGTCGACGAGACCACGGTCGTTAATTCCATCACCATAAAGGTAACCTCCATTATTCAATTCAAAAGTCTTAAGCATCACCATTCCTGTGATTCCATGCATGGAGAACAAAGCTTCGATTTTTAAAATATGGCAAAGGACAGACATACCCAATTTCGCATTTAAATCCAGGAAGATCGCGTCGGGGGGTTGGCCCTCCGACGCCCACCCAACTCTGATTCAGTATTAAAGTCCACGAAATTTTTCGGCCGCAATTTTTTAACTTTCCTTTTGGGGTTCTTTAATGAACAACATTTATGCCAGGGTGTAAGCATTTTTGTAATACAGATGTACATAATTTATTGGGGCAGTAAACATTAGGGACGAAAACCCCATGCATGCAGACCATGAACAGCCCCATCCATTATTTAATTAACTATATCATTATATACCTTCTTTTTTAATTTCCTTCAGAATACATATACGCATTCGTTTCTGCAATTAAGATGCAGAAAAAGGGTATCCCATGCAAGTCAGAAAAATTTATATAATGCAGCTGGTAGGTATGATCAAGGTGACAAATAAGACAAAAATATAGGTAGACTGCCCTGGTTTTTATTATATCTTTTATTGGGAACAAGCAATTCATCTTCTTTTTCTTGTTTCTTTTTTTAACACTGGGATGGTTTTGGCTAGATTGGAGTTGAGTGCCAACTGAGTGCCGAGGAACTGGCGCACCGGATCCAGCAAACCTTCTCCTGCTAGAGTTCGTCTTCTCCATCCCAAACCCTAACACCCCTCCAAGCTTTTTTCAGTTTCCCATCGATTCCTGCGATTCAGCGAGATGAGTGTGAAGGCTGCCGGGAATTTGCTTCTGTAGTGCAGTGTAATCCTGGATGTCGTGGAAGTTTTGTTTTTGTTGGTGACCTAATTGTTGTTTGTGGGAACAAAAAATAGAAAAGAATTCTGAGTGATCACCATGAACCAACAATCACTCCTCTCTTGAGGAATTAGCGTATTCTTCTTGTTAGATGGACTCCACACAACACACCCACCACTTTGCAAATCATGAATGATTTCAAGGAAATCAGGAGGACATGAATGAAAATTTACAAAGCCAAGCTCAAAAAACAAGAGCTTGGTTAGTTACATTCACCAACAGAAGAAGAAAGATACCCTTATCCTTATCCTTAGCAAATCCATGTTAGTTTCGAAGGCCGTCACATTAATTTCCACAAACCATCATTCTCACAGCCAAAGAACAATAAGTGACCTCCCACTATAAGAAATAAGGGCTTTAGCGACTACTAACAACCCCCATTTTTTGATTGGTCACTACCGACCCTGGTTTGATTGTCGCTAAAGGCCCGTACTCAAAACGCAACACGGTAGGCGACACAGAGGGACGTGCAAAGCTTGCACCCACTAGCCTCAGTAAATGTGTAATGACCATAGTCACGACGACAAAAAAAACAAGGATTAGTGGCAGTTTAAACCGCCGTGATACAAATTAGTGGTGGTTATAGAAACCGTCATGTATTTCACGGTCAATAATCAGTACATAAGAAAATAAATTCACCACATTAATAATGTTTAGCAACGGTTTTGTAACTAGATATTAATAATTAAAAAACATAATTACACAACAAACTCAGTCATATATACACAACCATCAATCATAAAATTACACCCAATCCATTAGTCATAAACTCATTAATCGTATGCATATAGAATATTTCTAACACCCACCATCAACCCATAACCATCATGTCCATCTCTCCACCTTCACTGCATCTGACCATCTCCACATAGACTCATTATATACGAAAATGACTACATCATCATCATATCAACTGAAATAAAAACAAGATAGAAATTAGAATTGAACATAATAAACAATAGTTATAATAGAATTAATGATAATGTTTAACCATATCACAAAAACTATTAGCCATCACAACATCTTTCTAAAGAGTATTGATTGTAGGTATCTGTCACCTGCAATACAAACGAGAACATTTAAGAAAATGAACAAGAAACAAAATAGGCACAAAATATATTATGAATTTTTCAAATAACATATGTTATTTTTTCAATCAAACACATGACATTTTAGCATAAAACAAATAATATATCAACTGGAACAGTTTAAGAACATAAAATTACCTATTTAAGATATGAATAAACTATTGGAACTAAAAATGGATTTGTATATAATAATCAAAGTAGTTTTTAAACTGAGATCAATTGCTTGGTTTCAACCCATTGACACAAATTTTTAATGACTTTCATATCCTTAAAATCTCCTTATTGAGTCATTCCAAACACACCACATGTCAAACTGACATTTTGTCTGCTCTTATACGTCAAAAATGATTCAACGACGATTTTCTAATGATTTCACACCAATCAACGACTGTTTTCTACAGTTTTAACTGTTACACACACATTTTAGAGTTATAAAACACAATAATGGAGTTCACGAACATCCAGAGAAAACCACTACTTGGATTGATGTGGATTCAGTTCCTATATTTCACAAATCAGTCTACAATCATTGTCCAATGATTTCATAGTACTCTGATGTAGCACCCCAATATTTCAATATGTAATACTCCCTTAAATAAAACTATGTTCGATATCTTGTACCACACACAATACCAAGTATAAACAAACAACTATATATTATAGAATTATTATTATTTAAATATGACTGTTATAACCCAACCATTGGTTTGACATATATGATTAGGAATAAACATATTATGAAATAATTTTTTTCTTAATAAAATGAATAATCAGTCATACATTGATTTTAAATTGGTTGGAAATGAAGATATACTCATTTGAATGTAAAAAAACTATTTTTCAGAAAATTGTTTTTACAGGTGCAATGTATTTTGCTCTTACTTGAATAAATTAATCACCATTGACAAATAATTATAATGAAATAAGTGTATTATATTTCAATTTTAATTAATTAACATTCATTTAATGATGGGTATTAGAAAAGTAATAAGAATAAATTCATTTTACGATTTCACTACGGGAAAACCGCCGTTTAGCGGTGGTTTTTTCGCGGCGGTTTTAAAAACCGCCGCGAAATGCGTTTCGGGCCGGCATTTCGCGGCGGTTTTTAAAACTGCCGCGAAAAAACCGCCGCTAAATGGAAAAAAAAATTATTTATTTATTATTTTTTTAATTTTTTTTAATTTTATTTGATGATTAGCGGCGGTTTTTTTAAAAACCGCCGCGAAATAGCGGCGGTTTCAGTAAAACCGCCGCGAAATGAAATGAAAAAAATAAGAAAACACGAGAAACCCCGAAATCACTAAAACGACCATAACTTTTGATCCGGGCGTCCTTTGAAGCACCACGACCAGTCAAATCAAAGCTCATGAAGAGATCTAGAGGCACATATAATCAAAACCGTGAGACAGTTTAAGGTGCAAAAGATATTAGAGTTATAAGAAAGTTGAAAAAAGTTCTCCAACTTCAAATGACCATAACTTTCGCTCCGGGTGTCCGTTTAGGCTCTACCACATATCAAATTGAAGCCAACGAAGAGAGCTACACACCAAATCCATATAAGCTAGCTTTTTTCATGTTTTTCGGCCCCAAAAACCCCTCTGAAGGCCTCAAAAACTCCGTTTCTGTCACCGGTGTCCCGTCGAACTTGTCTTCAAACGGACATAACTTTCAATCCACGTGTCAATTCGGCCTCCTCCACCTGCCAGATCATAGCTCGTTCCAT